>PVIR01008149.1:0-57885 GCA_004026965.1 Petromus typicus
CTGCCTCACCCTATGAGATCTCAAACTACAAGGATGACTGCACTACGATTATTGGCCTTGGGACTCACTGGGATTTAAGGATGTCTGCCCTGCTCTATGTAACCTTCAACTATAGGGATTATTGTGGGACCACCCTGTCTTATGCATGCTAGGAGTAAGTGTTGAAGGCTTGGTACCAAATATAGGTGTGGGCGAGCCCAGGTTCTGCGCTCTTCTGCTCCCGCTTCTGCTGCTGCAGTATTTGACCTTTGGCTACCGCTGCTCAGAGTAGCAAGAGTCAAGCCCGGGCTCAATCTTTTTCCTCAAGGTTCTGGCTTTGTTGTTTGTTGGTTATTAATCCTTTAACTGTGGGACTATTGGGGGATTGGAGTTTGCCATGAGGGTTCTGGCTGCATCCTCCTCCCTGGACTCATACAAGTGGTATGACAAAAAAGTCAACATGTCTTATATACATATACTAATATCCCACAAGGAGTGTTAAAATTATGTACTACATACATGTATTAATAAAATAAATTTCTAAAAACTAAAGTCTAAGTTTAAACTATGTACTTTATGAATATACTCCAAAAATATACTTAGCCATAACTTTAGAATAAAAATGACAACACTCGCATAATATGTGCTAGGCACTATTTTAAATGCTTTATATAAATCATCCCATTTAGCTGTCACAACAATCATTTGACATAGGTCTATGATTAGCCACATGAATAAACTGAAGTACATAACAGTGCTAACTGAAATTTTACTTAATGTGCCTCTATTTATGCAAGATCTTTAGCTCCTTGAAAAACCAGTCTCCTACTATCACTTTTCCCTTTCCCTTAGCTGTTACTTCATTATATTTTGAGTATGTAGGTCTGACATTTTTCCTGCTGCTACTGATGATACTGTTTCTTAGGTTTTTTTTGTGTTGCTGAGACAGAATACCTAACACCCAAGGATAAAGGAAAAAAAAGGTTTATCTTGACTCTTTTTTTTTTGGAGACAGGGTCTCACTTTGTAGTTCAGGCTGGCCCTGAGCTCAGCCTCCAACTCATCACAGCAATCCTCCTGCCTCTGCCTCCCGAGTGCTGGGATGACAGGCATGAGCCACCACGCCCGGCACTGTGGTATGTGGTACTGGTTGCTGCTGGGGTGAGTCTCCTCGCCCAGTATGGTATGTGGTTACCGCGGATCAAACCCGGGTCCTTGCACTTGCAAGACAGGCGCCAGAACCACTGAGCTATATCCCCGGCCCCTTGACTCATTTGTTGTAGAGGTTTCAATCCATAATCCGCTGGCTCCAAAGCAGAGTGGCAGAGTAGAGGAGCATTGCGGAGCAGGCAGGAGGCAGCAGCAGATACACAGTCAGAAGCAGCTACAGCAGCAGCAGCAGCAGCAAGTGATGGCAGCAGCCCTGGCTCTGTCCTTTGTATTCTGTCCAGTCTACCAGTCTTTAGGTGAGTAGCAGTCACACCTAGGACAAGGCACTGTTAATCCTAGCATCACACCCTAGACCCAGCCACCTCCAAAAAGACTCACCTATGACAGCATGAGGCTTGGGGAATATAAGTCATAATACTGTAGCCTACTGTGTATTTGGGGCTAGTGAGAGAACTCATACTGCCCTGACTCTTAGTAGGTTTTCTAGCCGCACCATTAGCCCTTGGAAGAAATATCAATTTCCTGATTCGAACCACCACTTTTCTCTTGAAACATTATCATAGCTTCTCTAGACCCCCATCTAAAGAACTAAGAACAGGAGAACAGTGTTCTATAGGAGACATGCTTGTTTGACTTTGTCCTAGATGGTTAGAGGAGTTCTAGAAAAATTTATTTATATTTTAATGTTTTAGAGATTTTTAAAGAAACAATATTTTTCACTTTTATAAACCAGTGCATTCTTTTCTTAGAACTCAGCCATGTATCCATAGGGCTAGCGCAGGCAAGGACGAAGTTGTTGGGTTTTTTTTGAGACAGGGTCTTGCCATGTTGTCTAGGATATTCTCAAACTTAAGATCCTCCTGCTCCACTCTTCTAAGTATTTAGCATCACAGATGTACACTGTCATATGGGTACAAGGACAGATTTAAGTGGCAGCCATTGGTTATATGTGGAATTACCACTCCCTTTAAGTGACTAACATTTTGTTTTGTAGTCAAAGTCCTTGTCATAGTCTGTCTTTGTCTCTCTTCCTGTGGGATAATTTTCTTCATCTCTCAAGGCCACTCTCCCAGATTTTTCTAAGGGTTTCTTAACTGTAATGTTGAGAATAACTTTTGCTCTATTTTGGCTCACATTCATGCAGAAGAGGCCATTTGATTTTGCATTACCCAGTGTAACCTTTTCATTATGTCAGTTATTGCAAAATAGAGTTCTTTCCACAGTCTTAATTTTCCTAGGAGACAGGAAAAAGTGGTTTAATGAAGTAACAAATAGGAGTCATGGAACTGTGTTTTTAAATACGTGTTTATATTCTAACCTTAAAATATTTTTAAAATAAAAAGAATGCTCACTAGTACCCAAAGTTTGAGCACCTACCACTTTCCCCTTTTAGATTTATGTTGCATAGTCTTGTTTCCTTTACAAAATCTGTCAGAAAGTTAGAAAAGGAATGTGGCCACATTAAGCAATTCTTCATTAAAATTAAGTAGCTTTGTAAAACTGATTTTGCATTTTGAGATATTTCCAAAATATATGGTTTCCCCCAAAAAATGTATCACTTTTTTTCTATTTATTTTCACTTTATTAGTACATTTCTTGTGCAATCAGTTTTGTTAAGAAAGTCTTTTCTGACATCTATGTCTTGAAGAATTTTATCTATTTTATCTTCCAAGATATTGAGTGCTTCTGTTCTAATGTTCAGATCTTTGATTCATTTTGATTTTAGTTTAGTGCATGATGAAAGATATGGATCTAGGTTCAATCACTGGCATGTGCATAGCCAGTTTTCCCAGCACTATGTGATGAAGAGGCTGTCTTTTCTCCACTGAAAGGATTTGGCTACTTTGTCATCCAGTGCCTAGAGTTGTTTCTGTATCTTCCATTCCGTTTCACTGACCCAGAGGACTACTTTTTTTTTTTTTTTTTTGCTAATACCATGCTGTTTTTAATCACTGGAGTTTTATAGTATAAATTGAAGTTTGAGATTGTGATATTCCTTGCCTTGCTCTTGTTGCCCAGAGTTTCTTTTGCTTTTCTAGGTCTCATCTGGTTCCACATGTATTTTGGATTGTTTTCTCCAGTTTTGTAAGGAATGCTATTTTGATTTGGATTGTGCTAAATCTATATAACATGTTTGGAAGTATAGGCATTTTGGTTATATCAGTTCTGCTTAGCTGGGAGCAAGGAATGTTTTTCCTTTTTCTGATATCCTCTTCATTCCTCTGTTTTACAGTACTGCCAGGTTCAGGCTAGCAAACCTTGATTAGAGACATGAATAAAGACACAAAACTATAGGCCCAAGAAGAAAAAACACAGATGTGAAACCACAGAGAAATTACTATTTTTTGAGCATTACTTTATATCCAGCTTTACTATGAAATTTAGCAATTAAGTCTAGCAGTCTTTTGATTGAGTTTTTAGGATCTTCTATATAGGGTATCATGTCATCAGCAAATAATAACAGTTTTAACTTCTTCCTTTCCTATCTTTATTCCTTTTATTTCTTTCTCTTGTCTAATCGCTGTGGCTAATGTTTCCAGAACTATATTGAACAGGAGTAGTGATAGTGGACATCCTTACGTTGCTCCTCATTTTAGTGTGAAAGGTTTCACTGTTTGATCCTTTAAGATGGTGCTGGTTGTTGGTTTCTCATACATAGCTTTTATTAGATTGAGATAAAGTCCATGTATTTTGATTTTCTGTAGGGTTTTGATTATGAATGGGTGCTGGATTTTTTCAAATGCTTTTTCTGTTTCTACTGAGACAACCATGTGATTCTTAGCCTTGAGTCTGTTTATGTATTGTGTTATGTTTATTGACTTACATATGTTGAATCATTCTTGCATTCCTGAGATGAACCTAACTTGGCCAGGATGAGACAAAGCCATTCTGTGGCTTCTCTGAGTCTCAGGATTATTCGGCTCCTCCCTAGAGTGATGTCTGACCAAGCACTGTCTCCAGGGGAGGGAACAGGCGCTTGGACAGGAGTCACTCACCACATGTTGCAGCACACAGTGTCCACTCTTTCACTGCACTGATGTGTCTCTCCCTGAAGGCCGCTGCAGTTATCCACTTTCACTGTACCTGTGTAGATTCAAATCAGGAAGAACATGTAGATGGCCTCTTCCTTTTTCAGCATTTTTGATCTGTCTCTTTGATTTTTCTATAGGCTCCAATTTTCTTATTAGATCCTTCTTAAACCCAGGGATCCATCTTCCTCCTGATGTGTTGCTGCTTACTGCTCCACATCTTTCTGGGTGTCCGAGTCATCATTTATCAAACTAATGTATCTTTGTTGCTAAGATAAAATCACATTCTTTCATTTTAGCCCAGTCCATGTTTTTGATTAAATCCATGAGACAAATTCAGAAAAAAACAAAAAGCAAATTTGTTAGGTAATATTCAAAATACAGGTTATATGAATCAGTTTTGTGTTACATAATTAAATGCTTTTGATAATTATTTAATAAAGATAAAAGATTTATTTTGTGCCTTAGCTTTGGAAATCCCAGTCCATGATTACTAGATAGACCCATTACTTTGGTCTTATAGTAAAGGTACTAGGTATCATTGGCAGAGAATGTACAGTAGAGTGAACTAGTAACATCATGAGCTAGGAAACAGAACAAAGAAAGAAGAGACCAGTATCCCACAATTTCCCTGTGGGTATGCATCCAGTGATCTATGGACTTCTCATAAGGCTCGCCTCTCAAATGATCTGCCACAACTCAGGAATGCCATTTTCCTAACCAAATCCTTAACACATAAACATTTGGAGTATATCCAACATCCAAACTGTAAGTCAATCTTGAAGCTTAAAAAGTAGTGGCATTTCAGTTGTGCAAAGTAAATGTAGATGAAATGCTGAGATTATTCCTTGTGTAGAAAGAAAAACATAATTTTGTTCTGATTCTGTTAGCATTTATTATTCACTTCTGGGCATTAGGTACTGTGTTAGATGCTTGAAAGAAGTTAAGGAAGCTTGAAAGAAAGAAAATGTGAAGATGCCAAAGGAAGACCGATTCTGTATCACTTTACTCTAATTGGCACAGTATTTGTAACCTTGTGAGACACTGGTGAGGTAGAAATTTCAGGAAATTCCAGTGTTTTAATCCTACTTTGTGTTTTCATTTTCTAGATTTTCTACTTTTCTCTGTGAATACTTGTACAGGTCAGAACATTCTGTAATAAACTTGAATGCTGAAAATTTATTTTGTGTTAAAAACATTCCAGAAAGTCAAATTTCAATTTAAAATTTACCTTTCTCCTGTCAACTTTTGAAAAAAGAAAGTATTAAATAATTTAGTTGTGAAAATTTCAATTTCAAATGAATGTCAAGGGAAACCAAATAAAGTTAAAATAATATACTTTAACAGTTGCTCAAATTTAATGCATATATTTTTTAAATTTTAGTAATACATAAAGTATATGACTCTAGTCTTTGGTAGGAGAGGAGTGAGAAAAAAAAAAAACCTGTACATTCCTGGATGCAGGCCATTTTAATTAAAAAGGTCTGGCTACTTTGTCTTCCTTTCAGAGACACCTGTATTTTGCCTTTGGGGTATTGTGTAGGCTTGTCTTCCATTTCTCTGTTATAAATAACTCTCATTTTCACACTTGTCTTTTCTTACAGTTTGTCAAAATGGTTAGCTATAGCGGTAAATTAATTTCGTATCTGGTGAGTGATACATTTATCAACAGAACACTATTTTATCTTTTATATGAGTAAAGCAAGAAAATGTCGTGTCAGAGGTCCTCAAGAGCGCCTTCCATTTGGATGATTTTCTTGTAAGTTTCATGGAACTAAAAACACCTTGCATCTCTATTGTTCATTACAGTGAACTTATATAGATTAAAGTCAGCAGAGGGAAAAAGTGCAGAGGGCAGATTTCAGGTGAAATAAATATAGACTTCCCTTTGTCTTTCCAATGGACTTAGATAGATAATGCTTAAATTCTACTGGTAACCTAGTACGGCAGCATGTGGCAAGTGTTGCCAAGCAGGAGGGTGCGCCTGAGACTTGGTGGCCAGGGTTCTGTTGGGGTTCAGTAACATAAATGGAATCCCCATGCGACTAACTCCAGCTATTCAGTTCTAGCAGTCCACTCCACCCTAGTTTATAGAAAAAACACACTGTGTCCCACTGCCCAAAGTGTTCCCTATAAATTACTATGTTTACATTTTCTGTCTGATTTGGCTGAAAGCACCAAGAGTACAAAGACCTTCTTCTCAGGCAGGACATTCCAAGGCACATTTCCCTGGAATGTTTACATATTTTACACTTTTTATATTAAAATTGCTTTTTCCCTTTTTAGTCATATTTTTTCACAAGCAGAGGTTGTTGAATTAATGAAAAGTAATTGATTGGTAGTTCCATCATGTTTAATATTTTGAGTCTCATATATGAAAAATTTGACTATTTGAGGTGATGATATATCAGTCTGTGCTTTGTTCTAGAATCTTTATTGTTTAACCTTCATAGTTAAAGGTACTGTCTGTCAGTATTGAATTTTGTCTGTGGTGTTAAACAGAGGTCAGTGTTCACTGTTTTTCATTTTAACAGACTGTGTTTTTTAGAGCTGTTCACAGTTCACATTAAACTTGAGGAGACAATGCTGAGAGTTCCCAAATGGGCACTACTCCCTCACATGTACCACTTCTCTCACTGTCAACGTCCTGCACCATAGTGCTAAGTTTCCTCCAACTGGTACTTCTATAAAGATGTGTCATTATCACCCAAAGTTCATAGTTTACATTAGGATTTACTCTTAGTATTGTAGATCCTATTGGTTTTGACAAAGGTACAATGACATGCATTTACCAGAGTAGTACGATGAACAATAGTTTCATTGACATAAAGACCCTTTCTTCTACTTATTCATCTTAGCTGTCTCCAGATTCCTGGCAACTGCTAGTCTTTTCACTGTCTTTGTAGTTTTGTTTTTTTCCCCGGAATGTCAGATAGTTGAAATCATACAGTATGTCATCTTTTCAGAGTGGTCCCCTGCACTTAATGATATGTACTTAAACTTTCACCATGTCTATATGTCTTGATAGCTTATTTGTTTTTATTATTGAATTAATACTCATTGGTTTGCCACACCACAGTGAATTTGTCCAATAACTTATTGAAGTACATCCCAATAACTTCCAAGTTCTGGGAATTATTAATAAACTTCTGTAAACATCCATGTGCAGAGTGTACGTGCAGGGTCTTTCTTAAGGGACAAGGTCTTGCTATTTTGCCAAGTTTGGGCATGAAACTCTTGAGCTCAAGTAATGTTCCTGTTTTAACTTCCTTAGTAACTAGATATACAGGCATATATCAGCATGTGCCATGTGCAAGTTTTGTGTGGATACAAATATTCAACTCTTTTGAGTAAATATCAGGGGCATGATTGTGGATCTTATAGTAAGAATATGTTTAAGCGATGTTTAATAGATTTAAGTGAAGCCACCAAGCTGTCTGTACCTGTTGAATTTTCAATAGCTGTGAATGAGATTTCCTGCTGTTCTACTGAAAGGGAATCTCTAGACAACAAAAATAAATTGGACAGCTATGAGTTAGCTGTGTTATTAAGCAACTAAGGGTTAACTAGGGTTAACTAGGTAACTATGCTCTTTGTAAAATATACCTGAGCAGCCATGACAACTTCTGTAATCTGTCACCAAAGGAGCATAATGGACTCACAAAGTCCTGCCAGAACTCGAGCTCGGCCTAATCCTAAGGCTCTGCTTTGGATAAACTCCACTTGCTATATTCATAGGGGAAACTCTAATGGAATTAAGTCTCATAGATGTAAAGATGTCAAATAGCTACCCAATCAAAGACTGCCAAATGCTCTACTTCTACTTGTGCACCTCCTGCTTGTGACCCAATAAAACTCCCAGCCCCCATATTCTGGGCCTGACTTCTTTGGGGAAAGAACCTGGTCAGGTCCACTTGTGTAAGTAGAACTGCTACCTATCTCCAAACCTCGGGGTGCCATCTGATTCCCAGTTTTGGTGCTCTGCAATACTACCTCTCCCCAGAATTTGCTGTTGTTAATAGTTTGGGTTTTGCCTATGCCAGTAGGTGTGCGGTGGTATCTCCTTATTTTAATTTACTATTCTATAGTGACATACGATGCTAAGCATCTTTTCATGTGCTTATTTACCCTCTGTATATTCTTTTTAGTGATCTGTTCAAATTATTGACTCATTTTAAAATCAAGATTGTTTTCTTGCTATTCAATTTTAAGCATTATTTGAATTTTTTGGATAATAGTCCTTTATCAGACGAGTCTTTAGCAAAAACTTTCTTTTTGTCAGTGGTGCAGCTTGTCTTCTCATTCTCCTGACATTTTCTTTTACAGAGCAGAGTTTTCAAATTTAATTAAGTCCATCTTATCAATCTTTCTTTCATAGATCATAACTTTGTGGTGTATTTAAAAACTCACTGCCATATCCAAGGTCATCTAGTTTTTCTGTCCTGATATTTTCTAGGAGTTTATAGTTTGTAGTTTATATTTAGTCCTATGACCCAATTTGAGTTAAATTTTGTGAAGCTTATAAGCTCTGTGTCTAGATTTTGGTGACAATATTGGGGACAGAATGCAGAGTGCTGTGCATGCTAGGCAAGTGCTTCAGTTCTATGCTGCATTCCCAACCCTAGGTTCATTCTTTCAAAATAGGAATATCCGTTTGTTTTGGCATCATTTGGTGAAGGGTTCATTTTTAAAAATATAGTATCAATTCCTATGACATATGTTGAAAAGTCATTCTTATCTCTAAATTTTCCAGGTGCCTTTGTTGATAATTAATTCACAGCTTCCATAGGTAATATGTAAGCAAACAGATGTATTGCTATTCCAATTAGACTGTTTATAAAAGACGGGTAACTGTCCCGTGCGCTGGAGTTTTTAACTGTTTGCCCATATCATTGATTTTCTCTTTTTCCTTCCTTTTTATTTGTTTATGTTTATAACATAATAAATAATTCATTCTGAGGAATTGTAGCTATCTATACATATATAGGTACTATTGATTTTCAATCTTTCATCTTTTGTAAATTATGCATTTAAGTTTATATGTTAATTGATTTATTGGTACACTTTATACATACAATATGATCACATTTAATATTGATAACTTGTACCTGTACGTGACAAGTACATCTTGATTGGCATTTAAATTTATATTAAGGTTAAGACTCTCCTACCTCAGACTTCCAGAAGTTGGAGCTCTGGACATGTACCACCAGCATAGGCTATAGAGAACATCTGAACTCTTTGATTTTATTTTCTAGTTTTAGAAAATTGTCAGTCATTATATCATCAGATTTTCCTTCTTTTTTTGTTTTCCTTTTTAACTTATATTAATTTCCCTTAACCTTTTTCTTACTTTGTTTCTTCCTGCTCATTTGTTTTTCTGACATATTTTCCAGATACTGAATTTATCTCCAAGTGTATTTAATTTTCTCTTAAATTCACTAATTGAAGTCAGTTTGATTACTGTAACTCTGGTTCTAGAATTTTTATTTTTTCTACTTTCAATTTTCCTCGAATAGTCTTAATTTTAAAACTTTACTGAATATGCTCACCATAAATATTTTAAAAGCCATGCCTGCAAAGCTATATTATATTTTAGCAAGTTTCTTTCATCTTGCTACCCACTGTCCTTTCTTCATATGTACTCTATCCATTTAGTACTAGATACTGTACATAGAAGTGACAGAAAGAGCAAGAGCCTTCGATGAAGGACGAGGGGAAAGAAGAGGTTGCCCCCGCTGCTCTCCACCTTGCGGAGGGAGGCTGTGGGGACTAATCGTCCTAGATCACATGCACCCAATTTCTGTGACTGCTGGGCAAGTCCCTGAGAGTGCTGGCCTATTTTCCTTCCACTCTTATCCCTAGGACATGGAGCATTGTGGCTCTATCCTAGCCTGCAGGCAGACTTTGGACTTTAGTATTTGTTTTGTTTTGCTTTTTCCCCGAATGTGTCTGACTTTCAATCACTGCTGAATTTCTCACCTCTCTGGTGCCTATTGCAGAGGCAGAAGTCTGTCTTTTCTACTTTGATCCCTTTTGCGTCTTGGCTCTCCATTGTTTCTCATTTCTTTTTAAAGTTAGTATATGTTCGCATTAAATAATAATTAAACTCGTCTTGAGGAATTGGTGCCTATTCGTATTGCATCTTGATCACTTTTACTTCCCTTTCTTGCCCTCTCATCTCTTCCCTTCATCAGGTCTAATTTCCACAAAGTCTGCCTTTATGTTTGCTATTGACTAGTATTTTGTTCTTTGAGTTATTCATACTTTTAGATGTGACATTTAAACTTCTGAATCTGATTTATTTCACTTAGCATTATGGGCTCAAGGTGTATTCGTTTTCCTACAAATAACTCAGATTTATCCTTCCTGGAACTCCACTGTGTATTTATGCCATATTTTCTTTATCCATTCACCTGTTGAGAGGCATGCAGGCTGATTCCTAGGTTTTCCTTTTATGAGTTGTAGTGCTACAAACATGCATCTGCACGTGTCACTGTAATTTGATGCCTTTAACACTTTGGAGAAGATAACCAAAGGAAGTATCCATGGCGTAAATGAAATTTTCAGTTTTAGTTTTTTGAGCAATCTCCACTGCTTATTTCAAAGTGATTGTACTAGCTTACATTCCCAACAGTGATGGAGAAAGGGTTGTTTTCCTCACAATCTCACCAGCATTTGCTATTTTTCCATTTCTTCGTAATAGCAATTCTTTCTAAGTGAGATGGAATCACAGCGTTGTTTTGGCTTGCGTTTCTATGGTATCAAATGTACTGACTACTTCTTGCACCTTGGGCCCCGCAGTATTTTGCTGCCTTGTTTTCTGTTGCCATGTTTCCAGTTGTTTCAGAGGGAAAATTAGTATGATTACTCCTTACTAGGTAGCTCATCTTTACACAGAGGACAAGCTGGTAGTTATTTTTAAAATGTCCTTATTTAGCCAGATAAAAATTTGCAAGCTCTTATGAGATCCCACACAGTCTTTTTGCAGAGACTTTAGTTATCTATGAAATCTGTTCACTGAAAATTCTCTAATTAAATGGGTATGCAAGAAATAAAAGCTCCAGCTTTTGTGATCAAGCAAATCATACTTCACATGGATGAAGCAATTGGTATCTTATAGAATAATGCACTTGCACAAGACTTTGGTTGGATAACAAAAGCTTCAAATAACACTTCACACCTTACATAGATGATAAAGTTGGAGCCAGGATTTGAATAATGAATGCAGCCTGAGAGAGAGGAAAGATATTTCCAACAGGGGACAACACAAGCTAAGGCTTAATTACCAATCAACTGATTTAACTCATACTTTAATGACTGAATAGTTTATCCCTTAATTCCTCTTTCCCTTGTTCTGTTGTTAATATTAATCAGGCTGTTGTGAAACCTTGGGAAGACACTGGTGCGTACTGTGATACATGTGCTAATTGGACTGGCTCTGATGTCTTTAGCAGACCCAGGAGTGAAGCTAACAAGCAGGTGATTGTGTAAAGTCTACCTGGTCCCCAGTTTGCTGTTTTACAGTCAGCACTGGCTCATGAACATCAAGGAAACTTCAGCTAATCCAGATAGATTTTGTCTAATGCCTACTTAGAGGAATCCCCTGTGCTCATTCCCCTACTTTGGTACTGGATTGAGACATTTGTGGATATAAACCCGAAGCATAAGGCAAACTAGTAAAGACTGAAAAGAATCCACATTATACCTTCTTATTCAGAATGGTGATTTTGCCTGAGTGGAGTGACTATTTTTAGAGCTCACTATTTTTCTCTGAGTTTGCTTAAGATGAATGAGGCCTCTTGTGCCACTGTCAAAGACATGAAGCCTCTGTATTTAAGATACTTTGGTGGTCTGAATTTCTGACAAGGGGATAGAGGTTAGTAAAGATAGTGTAGTGATAGTAATTTTACTTAATAAATCCCGGTGTAGAAGTATTTTGTATATTTACTTCAAATAAACTGTATTCTACTTTGAACCCCTAATTTATCATGCTTGTTGGAAGTCCAACCTCATTTATTCATAATACTTTCTCTTATGGTCTTACTTCTTGTACTGGGCAATTATTCTGGCATTTAGGGCAGACCAGGCTATGCAGGGAGGATCCCTTGATCGTGGTTCTTACTGATACCACTGACATACTCCTCACTCAAGCCTGCACAGTCCATTTAAATTAAGTTCCACTGTGGCTTCCATGGATTTATAATGAGCATTTGAGTTCAGTACTGAGGATTTTGCTTGTGTACCATTTATACACACTCCATATGGTCCTTTGATCACTGCAAATTGAAATAAAGGAGAGATAATCTAAACACTGTTCTACTTGTCATATTTTAGAATTTTTTTCTTCTTTAGCAGAAGAAAAGTTGAAAGTGTCATGCTAAGTACTATGGAGTTATCTTGAAGCTATGATACCACTAGACATCTCTTTTTCCTTACTGGTTAAGAAATGGTTGTGGGGACTGGTAACTATGAGATGCACTGGAATAGAGCCTGGACTTCCTCCTCATCAGTTGATTTACTGATCACTTATGTGATATTTGATCAAGCCCTATGCAATGAGTGAAATCTGATCTGTTCCCCTAGGGAGATTCTGTTCAAGCAGAGGATTAAGAATCCAGTAGGCAAAGAGACTCTTTATTAGTACTGACCTTCTCAGAGGAACACCTTAAATGGCAGATCTCAACAATTGTCTATTTCTGTTTCATTGGTAGTTATGAGTCAGTCAGTCTTCAGGGGTGCTTAGCGTGTAATTGGCAATGGATGTGTGTGTCTATTTTTACACTAGGTGCTCATAGGCTGTGGCCTCAAAGGGTAGAACTGTGTGGCTCAGGCATTTTTTCTGAAATCTCTGGCTTTACAAGACTTCCTGCTGCAGATAAGGATGCAGACTTCTCTTATCTGCTTGTCCCTAGGTGCTTCTCTCTGGTGAGATAGCAACTTTACCCACAGAGCTGGATTGCTTTTATCCCTGAACTGTATACTGCAGACACTCAAGATTAGTGCCAGGAGAGGAGAAAGGGTAATTGTTTCTGAGGAAGGGAATTGTGCACGTGGTAGTTCTGTAGGAAACTGGGGGCTAGAATGTTATTTAGTCAAGTATGGCTGCCACGCAGCAATGAAAGAGCCTTTTGGCATCTTTTGTAAAAGACTCAGTGCTGACGTGCCTTGTGCTCTGGCAGTTATTCCAGGATACAATGCTTAAAATGCTTTAGTCTTAAAAAATTCTTTTACCTAATTTAGTTATATATCACGTTTTTGTAGAGGCCTTTGGAATACTAATGATATCAGGTTCTTATTAATTTACTGATGGTGCATTGTAAATCAAAAGGTTTACATCCTTGGCCCTCACTGTTTTAATTTTCCAGCCCTCTAACCAAACCGCAACTATTATTTGATAAGTATTTGAATACTCTTCTTGTGAAGTATATATTTATCTTTTAAAAAATTTAGTCTTGAAGAGAGCCTTTTATGTGTAATTTTGAGTGTATGTTTTGTAAACTTTTATTGATTTTTTTCATCTCTACAGAACCAGAGTTCCTTTTCAGAGTTTTATTCCCTTTAGCAAATGTGACGAAATTTAAATGGAACTTCCAGAGTGAGTCCTTAAAAATTTCCCTAATGACTTAGGGACATCAAAGTTGCAGGCTTCCTTTTCCATTTGGGAGAATGAGATTAATCAGAACAGAAAAGCATGTTAAAACACATTTATCTTATAGGATTCTGGCTTTGATTTTTTTATGTTACCCAGGATTGAACCTAGGGCTTTTGTACTGAGCTCCATCCACACTTTTCTATTTTTTTTTTTTTTTTGAGGCAGAGTCTCAGCAAGTTACTACATTTCTCAGGCTAGACTTGAACTAGCATTTCTTTTTATACAGTTTCCAAAAGAAGTGGGATTACAGGTGTGTGCAGCCACACATGGATGGACACTGGCTTCTTAAATATCTATTTTCCTATACCTTAGGTTCTCTGTGAGACAAAGAAGGTCAAGACGCATAACTGGGAAGTAGGTATAGGAGAACACACATTTCTCCTGTTTTCTTCTACTGGATGTCCCCTCATCTTACCTTCTCCTCAAATGGTAAATTTTTTCCCCTCTGTAGACTCACATTTTTCAAATGTAAAACAGAAATCAAGCTTACCTACTATTGAAGCTATCACAAAAAACAAATGGGAATGCGTATATAGAAAACTCAAAAGTATGAAGTGTTGAAATGTTTGAAACACAGGATTATCGTTGAAGAATGTCCCGCTGATACCTTTTTCCCTATAACTGCATTGTGTTTGACTTCTTTATGTGGGAAAGGTGACACCAGTGTGAAGTGCTGGCACCGCATAGGCCAGCTACTGCTTCTGGACAGTTACACAGGTCCCAGCGGTCATGCAGGTCTCCACACTCAAGCCCTGCACTTACATTAGTTTATGCTCTGCTTACACTATCATGAACTTCTTAAATTTTATGAAGAGGTCTCACATTTTCATTTTGTACTTAGTCTTCACAAATGTATAGCTGGCCCTGATCTTGCGCTTCTTCCTGTTCCTTAAGTAGTCATGGGCACCAGAGATTCATTCATTATCGTAAGAGGAGGCCCATACAGATTTTAAATCAGAGTTTGGCTAAGAAGCCACCTCCCAGGTCTACCTGATTTGGAAAATAATCTCCAGTTTCTTTCATCTGATGTCCTATTGTTCAAGGTTGGAAGCCTTCTTGGGACAGAGTATTGAAATCTCGCTTTGCTCTGTTGTAGTCTGAATAACGGCCTGTCAAGGATGTCAATGTTCATGGGCTGGGGATTTAGCTCAGTGGTTCTGGCGCCTGTCTTGCAAATGCAAGGGTCCAAGTTCCATCCCTGCTAACCACATACAACAATGCTGAGTGTGGAGACTCACACCAGCCAGCAATCAGTACCACATACCACAGTACTGGGCGTGGTGGCTCATGCGTGTAAATCCAACCACTCGGGAGGTAGAGGCAGGAGGACTGCTGTAAGTTCAAGACTGAGCTCAGGTCCAGCCTGAACTGCAAAAAGTGAGACCCTGTCTCAAAAAAAAAAAAAGTCAATGTTCAAATGTCTAGAAACTCAGAGTATGTCACTTTAAAAAATAAATGGGACAGGTCTCATTTGACCTGGCCATTGCCCTACTAGGTATACACACAAAAGAATTAAAAGACTCATATCACAGTGACATATGTGCACCCATGTTTATAGCAGCTCAGTTTGTGACTGCTACATCTTGGAAACAACCCAAATGTCCATCAACTGGAGACTGGATAAGAAAGCTGTGGTTCTTCTACAGAATAGAGTATTACTCTGCCATAAAAATGATAAGTTTGAATCATTTATACTTCAATGGCCATACCTTGAGGATATCCTCATAAGTGAAATAAATACGTCACAGATAGGTAAATATCACATTTTTTCTCTGGTATGAGAAAATAAAGATGTAATTGAGTTCTAGAATTGTGTGATATATATTGTGAAATAGAAAATGCTCAAAGTGAAATAGGGTGAAGGGAAGAAATAATGAGATTGTAACAAAAAAGAAAAGAAACAAAGTTTATGGACATAGGTGGTGGGGGTGGTGGGATGGGTAGGGCTATGGGACAAAATGAGAATCAAGTTGTGTCATATGCTGGTACAAATTCTCATTGTGGAGTGCAATTATAATATGTATATATAATGTACCAATAAAGATTTCAATTTAAAAAATAAAAATAAAAACTATTTAGAAGAAAAATAAATAAATAATGGGACATCTGAGTGTGGTGACACAAGGCTGAAATCCATTCACTTAGGCTGAATCAGGAGGATCAGCATAAGTTTGAGATCAACCTGGACTACCTATTGAATTCTAGGCCACTTTTGAGACCCTGTATCAAAAAGAGAAGGAAGAAAGACAGAAAGATAAATTTGACTTTTCAGATGTGATTAACAATTGTAAAATCATCACATTACTATATATTATCTAGGAACGGGGGTTGATGCAATTATAACTTTTCTTCTAAGAGACAGATAGAATATCAGAGGCAAGAGAATGCCACCAGCACCCTTACTGATGTGAACTTCATTTATGACTTCTGACCCCCCATCCCCAGAACTGTGAGATAATAAATATACACCAAGTCACTAAGTTTATGGCTGTATGTTATGGGAGAAGTAAGAAATTAATATATGCTCTGAATGGAGTATTCATGTATCATTTATGTGAGCAAATTCTGAAAGTATAGGTCGTGGTTAGTGCACCAGTCTCTCACAGCAAGGAGCCAGGCACAGGTCTTACTCTTTAGATTTCCAAGCAGGTATCAGACTCTTTCGACAACAAATAGCAGTGGACAAATGGTCTTCTCTCTGTTCTTGAGTTTCCCCTCACTTGGCTTTGGTGTGAGAGAAAAACTCCAAGTCGCTTAGCTTATGGAGAGAATGAAGAGTGATATTTCTGGAAAGACTCTTTCTTTGCAATTTCTAACTCTTCTTGAAGTTTAGTTTACTTATACCAGAGGTATAAGGGTTACCAAATAGGATTTGAACACCTTTTTCAAAATTCTTGCACTGGTGGTTCAGGAGATTAATCTTAGAGTTTAAGCATACTAGTGTACTAATTTTTCTATTCGTTGTCTTTCAAGTTATCTTAATAAATAGATTGAAGGGGCCCAGCTTAATATTTTCTTACTTGTATAAAAGCCCTCTCATAAAACCTAGGTGCTCTCTTAGGGATGAGCTGGGCGGGGGGGGGCATTTTAAACACTGTAAAATTACTTGGAGACTGAGTTACCTGAAGAGTTTAAATTATTACATTGGGCTGAATTGCACAAATAGAACTGGATAAATTGTTCTCTCATACAAAATTTCATGCTCTTATATGAAAGCATCTGAGGAATATTAGTTTAGTGATAGAAAATGAGTGCATTATACTTTCTCAAACATCTGAATGCAGTGTGAACACTTTCCTTTCTGCTGTGTGTCTGCTTGTTGAGTGCTGACTGGCAGAGTCAGCAAAACTTTATGTGAGGACTATCGTGGAGATTATCTCAATGAATGCTGCAGAACTGCTTAACATAAATTTAACTGAAAGCATACTGTGTCTTAGAAATAGAGACATTTTAGGGTAGTACCTGATACCTGCTAAGGAAAACCCATGTATATGTTGCTGAGATCCCTAATACATAGGTGGCGGTTGTGGGGAAGGGCGTCTCTGATGAAAAGCTCTCTAATGTGAAGTTAAGAACTTTATACAGCGAGTGGTAGATATTGGGCCTGAAGTTCTGATCTTTAGGTTTTATTGTAAAGAGAGTGGCCCATGAATGTGTGCACTGCCTGCTTTCTACATGGCATATCTCAGATGAGAAGAAATTATAAAAATAAACACCTAGCAACATCTGTTGGATCTGAAAATGCACAGTGCTAATTTAAAATCAGAGTCATCATTAGCTGCAAATGAATTAACAAGCTTATATGTTTAATGCATAGTATTACAACGTCCTTGTTAAGTGCTTTGTCTTCAGACAGAATATAAATTTTGCTGTTGTGCCGATTGATCAGGTTGTACTTAAGCAAATAACACTTGTACTTAGATCATAAGGGATTTCAGGAACCCAGTGATATGATTTCAGTTCTGCCAGAATGGTTTATATCAAGTAAATGGCTTCATGTTTTTTTTTTCAGAAATATATGTGTTATATAAGCACTATGGAATAGTTGTTAGGAGATATAGGTTTTAATCTCACATTTAGTATAAGGAATTTTTTATCTCAGACAACTCAGCCTATCTGGGCCTATTTTTTATAAGTTCAGTATAAATACTAATTACTGTACTGCATATCTCTTAGGTTAGTTGCATGCTCAAATGTGGAAGTGCACATAAAGGAGCTTCATGTAATGCAAAGTGCTGTAGAGAGGAGGATTGTTGTGTTAGCTTTGAAATGACTCATGCACATGTCTTTGTTGAATTCCCTTCCCTTACACTCTTTCTGCAAGGAATTCCTATCACTGTCTCAAGGAGAGACTATTTTCAGTAGCCATCTTGAGTGTGGTCTGCTATTTTAGTTTCTCAAGACATTTCCCTCTGTATTTAATGGTGTTCCATTACAGGAAACGATAGCAAAAGTCTGTTCCTGCCATCTGAAATTGTTTCAAAATTTGTCTCTGCTTTCATGTTAGAGCTACTGTACTTGCTGGTATATCTCTCTCTTTTTCCATGTTCTTCTTTATTTATACTTTCAGTGATTAAACATAAGTCTTTTTTCTATTCACTTGAAATGGAATATTAATTGCTGACTGCAGTTATACTCTAACCTCGGGAGAGAGAGAGTCTGAGTTTTTTAGGGGACACGAACTACTTTGGCTATAGCACACCAGGCTGAGTTGCAATAGATTAGATTATGCTTTAAGAATGGAGGGCACTGAAGTCTGAGTGACTTAAAATGTAAATGGTTTATACTCTGCTGTTCAGGCTCTCACGTGTTCTGGGGCCTCTGGTCTGGCTTGGTCATCACCCTCATTCAGCGGCTCAGGCTGGTAGAGGAGCAGCTGTCAAGAACATTGCTAGTGTTTGTGGTGGAGGAAAAGTGAGCTCTGACAGTTCTCACAGGGACATTTCTCTATTTTAAAATATAATGCAGTGACCAGAATTCATCCTGTAGAAACTCCCAGAACCCCAAAGAGGCCAGGAAAGCACAATCCTATAGTGTTTAGAAGACAGGAAAATAGATATTCTGATAGAACACAGTAGCGACTGCCATATGTTCAAACTGCTCACATTTTGAGGCCTCTGATCTATAAAGGAAGGGTCTGGAATCATTTTTGGATATCTGGAATATTAGTACATTTGCTTCTGAGACTGGATAATAGAGTTAAATTCCCCAATAAAGTCAGTACAACCTTTTTTCTGAAGTGTTTTGGTTTGATTTTTACTGCTTTAAAGCTAGAAAACTTATAACCAACCATTCTTGTCTTCACTTCCAGATTACATTTTGTGCAAGTGCCTTAAATGAATTCTAGGGAGTGGGGTGAGGGGTAATTGTCATAGAATATTTAGTCTATTGCTTTTGGAAAATAAAAATAATAGTGTTTGCTATTATTATTGATGTGATTATTATTTGCAACATAGAGAATTTTGTAAATCTGATATGAGCCTCCATGATCTTTTATGCAAAAAAACAAAATCGCATGTTACCTTTGCTTAAAGCAAGATCTACCTGTCAGCGTAGACTACCTTGCTGTACCTATATCTGCAAAGCAGGCCTGTCATTGCTGTGGGAAATCTCCGTGGGTCATCCTTGGACATTCAAAAGGGCAACAACATAATATTCTCCTTAAAGCATAATTCATTCTTAGGGACATGGCCACTTTTGTGCTTAAGATACAGTCAGCAGCCTGATGCTGTACAGAGTGAGACACATTTATAATTTAAAAACCTTTTCCTACATCTTAATATGAGCCTTTACCAGGAAAGCAAAGTCCTGTTTCTCCCCTTCTCCTCTCCCTTTGTTCTTCATAGCCAATATTCCTTTTGGCCAAACTAACCAGACCTTTTCTTTTTGCCTCTGTATTTTCCTGCTGAATTCTCCCGGAGGAACAGGATTAAAAGGATTACATTGCTGTTTAATTTTCTGCAATGTGTATTTCCATTCCCCGAATTCAAAGCTCCTCAGCCAGACCAAGTCATTACTTGATTTCCCTGGTCACTCTTTGGCATTTAATGATTTTTAGCTTTGCCTTGTATATAGAAACAGGAGATTTGGAAAAATGTAGATCAAGGCCAGGTTCATGTTCTATTGATATTTATCTTCTGTGTGTATTTTCTATGTTTTTGGACATTTCACTCATTAAACTGTAAGGTTTTAGAGATATTAAACAGCCAGGAAGAGCGTGATTAAGTGGAGCTGAGAGGAAGCAAGCTTGATATTGCAATGCTGTAAGACTTCTGAGAGTACCGCTGTGGAGGTAGTTTTTATTTTAGAAACTCTGTGATACTTGATATTCATAATAAACTCCTTCAGAAAAAATTAATAGTCAAGATTAATAGTTTAATGTATTAGCATTATATTCCGAGTACATTTTTACTAGTCCATAGCTAAGGATAACATCCTCCAGGAATCATTTCTGATGACAATAGACCAAATAAATCATTCTGTTGTTATCTGGCACTTGGTTTAATATTACCCTAAGGTAAATATTTTCTTAAATTGCTAATCTCCTTAGATATTAGGATTTATTTATTTATTGGTTGATGTTTTCAGTAACAGGGATTGAACCTGGGACCTTCACGCTGAGCCACAACCTCAGGCCTTGCTTGATCACTCAGCTGCTCTGGCTGGACTTCAATCTGTGAGCTGTGTTTCTTAGCCTCCAAAACTGCTATCATTACAGACACAGGGCCACCATGCCTGGCAGGTTTAAATGTATTAGAATATTTTATCTTTTCAGGCATTTTTTAGGTTTTATTGTTTCCCTTTCAGCACTTAGCATCATTCTTTGTAGAATCCTAGTGGATGCTTTTTGAATTTATCAAGTGATAATTGCTTTTTAATTTTCAGTAAATCCTGAATGCTACCAGGTAGATGAAAATTTCTTTTGAAAAGTCTATTACAACTTTAGCTTGGACATTCTTTGATATGATTAATTTGATTCCTTTATACAGTGAGTCCCTAACTGATGAATATTCCAGGTATGAAGCTTCATTGTGTGGCATACGAAGGAATCTGACTTATGAACAGTTCCCCTGGAATGGAGCCCCTCCATAAATTGGGGACTTACTATATGGCACTGGATTATAACTATTCATAAAATGAGGTACTTCTTCTCCTCTTTCTTCACTTCTTAAATTCCTCTGGCACTTTTCCCCTTGTTCTGTAATTATAGTTATTCCTACAGGCTCCATTATTCAACCTTTGCTCTCTTCCTGATATATAAATTCTCTTAGATTTATCTACTATTCATCTTCAACTATCATCTGTTTATATAGTTACCTCCTGACCAAACTTTTTTATTTCTATCTTATGGATCTTAGTCCAGTATTGTTAAATATGGATAGAATATCATTATTTTTGTATATTTCCAACACCTCAAAATCAATATTTTATAAAATAAATTAATCTTTTCTGCCACCAAAACCATCAGCTGTTTCTAGTTCATTTCGCCATTCTTTTTCTTTGCATGTATTTCTGTGGTCCGAATCTTCTACATCTTGAAATCTTTCTCATTGCTTTCTTTTTCACCTTTCATGTGCAGACTGTCCCCAAATCCTGGTAAATCTTTTGCATGTCTTGGGAAGTTACTGCCGTAGTGCCAAAGAAACAGGTAAGCATTTCCAATGTATCCAAATACATATCAAGAACTAGGATTGTAGGGTCGGGGATTTAGCTCAATGGTTCCAGCACTTGTCTTGCAAGTGCAAGGACCCAGGTTCAATCCCTGGTAACCACATATCTATACTGTGTGTGGAGGCTCTCGCCCAGTGCCGGGCATGGTGGCTCACGCCTGTCATCCCAGCACTCAGGAGGCAGAGGCAGGAGGGTTGCTGTGATGTGAGTTGCAGGCTGAGCTCAGGGCCAGCCTGAACCACAAAGCGAGACCTTGTCTCAAAAAACCTAAAAAAAAAAAAAGAACTAGGATTGTAGAGCTAAGAAAAATGTCAGAAGTCACATAGAGATAGAGTAGGGAGGAAATATAAACATTATGTACTACATATGTGCATGCATGCATATATATGTGATATATACTTACATGATACATAAGAAATCATCTAGTCTGATACTTCTATTTCACACATGCAGGGGCTGAAATATAAAAACAGAAACAAACAGACATAGCAGAGCAAAATAAAACAGAAAAGATAATGAAAATTCCTCATCCACTGCTTTCTTCTGTCATTTACTGAAGAGAGTCACCACCTTGCAGTCCATCATGTTCTGGAGAACGTGAGCAAAATGGAAGATACAACTTTCTCCTTCCAAAGTTTTTCATATAGTTCAACTGTAGATCATATTAGAAGGATCTTTGTTAAACATCATAGTTTTCTGTGGATCTGCTTATGACAGTAATTATACTTGTAGTGTTACTGATTTTGAGAAGTGGTAATAGTCAAGATTTTCTGTAAATTCAGTCATACTCTTAAATGTGTGTTTTAAAAAGCTCATATAGAAATCTGAAAAATTATATGACTGCATTTTAAAATTTATTTAAACTTCAAAAATTATTGGTGAAATTGGCCAGACAGTACCTTGTAGCTACTGGCCATAGGCAAGGAGTTACTGCTACAGAGGGAAATCTTAAAGGTACTACATCGAAATCCAACTTAATCATTTGGCAGAGTTGGAAGTGAGTATATGATGTGTTTTACAGAGCAAAAGAGAAATGTTACCTGTACAAACATGTCTTATCATGTCTAACAAAGAACTAACAGTCCTAAGGAAGACACTGTCTAGTCATTCAGATTGTCTTAGCACACAGGCACGCACACACACACATACTCTTTTTTTTTTTTTTTTTTTAGGTTTTTTGAGACAGGGTCTCGCTTTGTGGTTCAGGCTGGCCCTGAGCTCAGCCTCCAACTCACATCACAGCAATCCTCCTGCCTCTGCCTCCCGAGTGCTGGGATTACAGGCATGAGCCACCACGCCCGGCACTGTGGTATGTGGTACTGGTTGCTGCTGGGTGTGGGTCTCCACGCCCAGTATTGTTATGTGGTTACTGGGGAATTGAACCCGGGTCCTTGCGCTTGCAAGACAGGCGCCGGAACCACTGAGCTCACTCCCCGGCCCCACACATACTCTTTTGAGGTTCTTCCCTCTGGTATACTCTGTACTTCCAACTTTTTACCCATTCATAAAAATGTTATGAATCACAGAAAATTGGTGGAACAATTTATAATTTATAAGTTTTTTCAGGTTTTAACAACACAACCTCATTGTTGGAAACACATGTTAAAATTCAGCAGCTAGTACTTGGCACTTGGTGAGAGTTGTATGATCCATCTCAGTGGCAATAAGGTCTCCATGCCATTCCTGAAGCAGACTCTTAAGAAAATGGATACATTTTAAGGCCATGAAGTGAAGTGAAATAAATCAAACATACGAACTTAAATATCACAAGGTTTCTCTTACATGAGAAACCCAAAATACAAAAATAAAAAAAAAGAGAAGGATAATAGGAAATAGGGGTGTAGATTTTTTTCAAATGCAAGGGGGACCAAGGAACAAGGCGAGGGGGAGAGAAGAGAAGGAAAGGAGATTTAAAGAGGACCTGAGACATGTTGTGTGCATGCATCAACTCTTCACAGGGAACATTAACATTGTGTACTATAAATGTGTATTAATAAAAAATTCAAAATGGAGTTATTACTATCTCTATGATCATGCAGTCCATTCAGCTAGAAGGAGAGTAGAAAAAAGTCACTTCCAACAGATGTGGTTTTGCCTTGATTAGCCATATTAATACTACTTTCCTGCCTGACAAGATTGATCATTTTCAAATAAACTACCTGTCTGCATACTTTATATACAGAAAATGACTTCTTGTTCATTTTCAGGCAGGAGCCCTTCTGTGTAGTTTCTTTCCTTTTTTTCCTTCTTCTTTTCCATTAGCTAATTACTGCCGGCACATAGTCCACATTCTGTCTCCAATGAGCTATGTGATTCTGGATAACTGCATTCACTGTTTTGAGACTTAGTTTCCTCTTCTGTAAAATGTGTAAATCTAATTGTATCATAGAGAAGATTAGAAATAGTAGCATAGTAAAATGATTGGAGAATTTTCAGGTACTGGATATAATATAAATTTGGTGAATTGTAATGTGATTGTTATTATTATTTTTACTTGTCTTCCTTCCCTCCCTCCCTCCTTCCTTCCTTCTGTCTTTCCTTCCTTCCTTCCTTCTTTCCTGTCTCCTATTTCTGTCTTGAGAAGGAAACCATTTTCATTCATGTTCCTAGGAGAGAGTTAGGTGGAAAATGGAAATATCAACCTTTCTATCTCACTACCCGGTTTTCCCCTGGAATTTGGAGTTATAGGTCTGCAAACTAGGACACTGTTTGTGGGTGCTTAATGGCAAGTTGACAGGTTGATAAGACATTTATCCCATGCCAATTGCTGCTTTTCAGTTTCTTCAGTCCAGGGGTTCTGGACACAAAGTCACATCTCATCTGGGTTGTCCTGCAAAAGTATTTCTGAATTTTCTAGATTTACAAATCATTTGGTACCCAGCTGCTGTGCTGCGTGATTCATAGTCACGGATGTCTTGCTTCAAATGCTCGTCAGCAGTTTCTTTCCTGTGGCTGCCTTGTGATTCAGTTGTTTTTGATGTGGTGTGCATCTCGTTACATTCATTTGGATTCTGCCTCCCCCAGCTTCTGTCATGGAACAAATGAGTCAGTGTCTAATGCTGCTGGCTTGCCACCCAGTTGCTTCAAGTTTCCTCTGATAGGTGGGTGTCAGAGAAGATGGTGCTTCTGGCTCACAGAGGGGCTGGCTGTCCAGTTGCCAAGCTGCCTTGAAAGAGGGGAAAAGAATGAGCACAGTTGTCAACATGAATATTCAGGAAAGATTCAGTACAGATGAGGCCAAGGAAAAGGGCGTTCTTGTTCAGTAGATGGCAGTGTGGTCTGGTTCCAGACTGCACAGTAAATCCAGGCCTGTGTTTGCAGCACTTTATTCCGATGCCTTTGACAGCTGTGACTTGAGATTTTATTCTAAGTGTTTTAGTACCTTTTGTCAAGTGCTCTTAAAAAATTCCTTCATTTCTTTAGAAAGTTTTTTCTTGGTAGTGGGCCTCTTCTGTCTGTGGCAACTACTGTGATCTGAAGCTTTTGGAGGCTCACTGGCTAATTGTTCTGAATTGAACCTCTTGCTGGGTTAGTTGTCCTGCTGCTTCTTGGCTGTGGGGGAGGGAGTGTGTCCTGTGACTGTGCTGGTCATTTTGTTGACTTTATCCACAGGGAACAGTTTTTCAACCTCTAGCTCTTACTGGTTTCCCATTTGGAGAAGAAGGCTCCTAAGAGCCAGCGTGTGACCTCTGTCAGGATCTATCCAGCCCTCAGGGAATACTGCATTTGCTTGAGCTGGAATTGAACCTGCATAGTATCCTTTTTTAACACAGGGACAGATTCCACATACTTCCCTGACACCTTACCTCCTACTGCACAGCCCTTTGACAGAATAGTTTGTTTCTCCACATAAGTAGTGATCTTTCAAGAGCTTTTCTTTTCACTAAGAATCCTATTATCCAGTGTGAAGCCCGGATGGCAAGAAGAAAATCTGTCTGACTAGGTCACAGTCACTGCCATCCTTAAAAGGATTGTCGGGTCTATGGCTGGACTCGATAAGCGTGAACAAAGGCTTGGATTTGCTGCTCTTCTGTTTTATAATATTTTCAGAATAATAAACACTATAACTAGAGGGTGGGTTTGAGATCCTGGCAGCTCTATTTGACTTCTCTGCCCCTTGCTTCCCAGGCTGCTGAACAGGAGCCTCTAGATTTGCTCACATAATTTCCAAGAGACCAGAGCAAGATGAGAGGTTGTTGAGCACAAACTCTGCCTCATACAGGACCAGAAGAATCTCAAAGTACATATAATTGATTCCCATTATTGGCAGTGCATATATGCTCTAAAGTTGCTATAACCACTGAGTTAGGTTAAATTCCTGTGAGCTAACTGGTTAGCCCACTGGTACATGCTTTGTTTTATGTGTGCTTCTTTTATTAATATACCTCATTTAATATCTTTGATTGATTCATTAACATTGTACTCAAAACCTACAGGGACACACTTGCTTAAATGAAATTTATCTAAGCATGTTGTGTCAACAGGCATTACACAGCCTTTAGGATTTAAAAACACTAGTTAGAACCTCAGTACTATGCTTTGGGACTATTTTAAAAAGAGAAGTTATGAAGGAAAAAAAATTTGAAAAACATGACAATAAATAGACCATGAAAGACACTTGCTTATAGTATGAGAGCTGAGTCAAATACACAGCATGACTTTGTCTCATCTGAGTTGGAAACACACACATTGGTACCTCAGTGTTTGCTACTCTAAGTGTGTGCCTAGTTTCAATTTACTGTGAAAGGGAGTAGGTGATTTAGCAAATACAGAATTGCAAATAATGCAGATCACTTGTGTTTGCCTGATGATGGGCCCATGACATTATTCATATTTTGATTATTGTCATTCTTAGTCTTATTCACATTCGTGCACAGTGGTAACCAGGTTGATAATGAATTGAACAGTGATGTTACTTGGATCATAAGAGTTGCGTCTTCAAGAAAATACCTAAGGTGACCAGACTTCCACCAATATCATCGATCCGTTGCTTTTTTCTGGTGTATTAGTCAGTGATTTATTGGTCAGCAGTTCTGTGGGCTAGTTAGTTAGGCTAAATGATAGAGTTGAATTAGAAAAATCTCAATCACATTTATAAATCCAAGAAAACCATCACTTTACATTTATTTATATGAGTTTGGATATTTTAAAATAAGACTTGTGGCTTTAATTTAAAAAGTTGGGGATGATGGGATGAACCTGAAGCATGATAGCTTGAGCTTTAAGAGGACAATAAAGCTCTCTGTCCTAATCTTTATCTCTGCAGGGGAAGCAACAACATGAAATTGTCTTATTTATTGATTGTCAATAAAAGAAAACACTTCCACTATTAAGAACTTTGTGACTTTTCAAGAAACCCAGATCCTGCTGAACCACAAGAACACTAAGAAATACCTTTCTCAATTTTAGTTAATACTTGACACTTTATAACTTCTGGCTTTAGAGTTACATGGAATATTAGAGTACTATCTTATTCACACAATTACCATTTATACATCTTAAACAGGATTGAAGCTATGCATCCATACTTTCTTCCATTAATTCACTCATGCATTGTTTCAGCAAACATTTATTGAGAACCCACCCTGTATTAGATATTATGTTAGAGATCGGGACCATCAGGGTGATTAAAAGACATATCACTCTTGAATTAATTGATCTCTGTCTGTCTGAGTGTGCTTTTCACAAATTCATGTTGAATATTTTTAGTTTCTTTACTTTTCTATGTATGGCATGGTTTGGTGTATCAAAATCATATGCTACTTATTAAAAGATCTATATGGGTTCAAAGAGCAACTCAGTGTGTCACAAAGCTATATTATATTGACCAAACAGTATTTAACCTCTTTGGACTTCATTTCATCTTCTGTAAAATAGGAGTAATATTAGTTATTAAACATGATAATAACTCATTCCCTTCCACATAAATGCCTGATAAAGAATAAAACATTATTTTGTTCATATTTTTAAACAGCATAAGATGGCATTAATACTTTTGGCAGATAAATCTACTGTTACTGAGTTTGCAATCACTTCAAACTTCAAAGCAATTTTCTGTTTTCCAGGGAAATTGCTTCTGTCTTCCAGAGCTGTGCTCAGATGTCAAGCCACCATCAACCTCTTGAAGACACATTTTGACCAAGTCTGTCTGTTTGACTGGCTTATATGTCATCTTCTTCTGAGATGGATGTAATTTCAGTGCAAGAATTGATGTCCTTGACTTGACTTTTCTTTATCTCTGGGTGTTGCTATGAATATGGAAATGTGGCTTGTGGCCTCCCTCAGCTTTACAATCTTTTCTGTAGATGAACAGATTATAAATATAGCACCTCAAGCAATTGAGGAAAATATTACTCATTCTATTTGTGCCTTGCGTTATTACACTGAGTGGTCCTTTGATGAATATGCTTTTACAAAATGACTGTTGAGCAAAAACTAATGTAATTTCTTCATATGATATATTTAATGATGATTTGGCTGCGTCTGCCTACTCCATCATCTTGTTTTAGGACTTTACTTGTCTTTATGTTTCTGATTTTATTTCTTGAATACATACACACACATACACAGACATACATACACACAAACACACACATGTGATTTCCCCCTGTTCCTCACTGCTCTCTAGAAATCCTTGGAAGTTGACAGAGCTTTTGTTTCTTTGTCAGACTTAAATCAGATACACAGGAAGCAGGCCTGAGTGTGTGCTGAGGATATGGCTTCATTTATTTTCTTCTCACTCATGGTGTCTGAAAAATGCCCTATCTATTCATGTGGTTTATAGTTAGATCTCTCTTGGGCTGACTATTTACAGGCTGTCAGCTAACTTACTCTGATGCCTACAATCATCACCATGAGAAGCATTCTTTGCTGGCTGACATATTATCCCTGTCCATGGCCAGTCATTTGGGTTGGGGTATTCACTAAGATAGGTGAGAAAAGGAGGAAAATGTCCAGGTAAGGTGGGAAGTTTGAAATCAGAAGCCAACAGGGTGTTAGTGTAAGAAAAAGTAGAGCAGAAGAGGAAAAAGGTAGACATTAAAAGCAGAGCTAGGAACAAATCTCAGTTAAGTCTCAGAACCTGTTTACCCTCAGACCTGGGCAGGAAGCCCCATTGTTTTGGGTTGCATGTTCTAAAATGCCCTTTTAGCCTTTCTATAAGGAGGATACCTTTTGTTGCCAGTGAGGGCACCTCTGGGCTGAGGGCTATCTTGCACCACAGGGAATGTCGTCTAAGGTTGCCAGATTAAAAATCTCAATATATTTTTATTTGATTAATGTGGCTACCTTAGTATAGTGGAACTTGGATTTTTCAGAATGTTCACATATGGAGTGTGGCCCTGATTCTGTGCGGTGGACCCTGGGGTGGGGAGAGAAGGACAAAAGCCAGAGGCCTGCAACTGCTTTTCTCTGTACTCACATATTCTGTCTCTGAAGCTGGAAACTCTGAAAATTCAAAATTTGAACCTGGCCTTTGAAGTTGTTATAGAATATATTTCTCAAGGTAAGAAGAAAGAACATATTTAACTATTTCAAAATTATATAAACTCACACACATATGTATATGTGTGTCTATATATATATATATATGTATATGTAATGTGTAGACATTTGGTATGTGACCTTCCATTTGTACTTTTGTTCCAGGCTGCACAAATACTAGTTGAGGGTCTTTAATAATGGCAATAGATTACCAAATGAGGCATTGTGCCATGCGCTTTTGATCCAGAGTCTTATTTAATCCTTGTGACAACTCTGAGTTTGATACTGTTAAGACCTTCACTTACCAGATAAAGAAACTGAATTTCAGCAAATTAAAACTATCTATCCAGTGTCAAAGGAAGAATAAGTAGCAGAACTGAGATTGAATCCACAGTTTAATCTGCATGCTTATTATAAGTTTTGGATCCACATTTCTTGAGGCAGAATCCTGCCTTTGCTTCTTGCTAGCTCTTTGATCTTATACAGGTTATTAATGTTTCCTTTTCTGTACCTGATTTGCAAAAAATATATGTGTGTATGTGATGATAACAGGACCTATCATATGATTGCTGGGAGGATTCTAAAATATCTTACATGGGAAATGCTGAACACAATGCCTGGAAAACTGAAGCATTCAGCTAATGTTAGCAAATATGGTTATTAGCAGTAGTAATAGTAGCAGGAGCAACACTAAATTGAGGGATGAATATTGTTTGGGCATAATGTGCTACTCACTGAGTGTTACATAAGCAGTTCACTCCCAAACTTGAGCACTTTACAATGCACTTATTGTCTTAGCATTTTGTGTGTCAGGAGTCTGGGCACAGCCTGGTGTGATCCTCTCGCTCTAATCAGATCTCTACTGGGAATGATTTGCTTCCAAATTTGTGAATGCAGTTAATATGTCTCTTTTCCATGCTGAGTACTGCCTTGGAGTCTTGGGTGTTGGCACATGGGTCTCTCCATAAGGTGTTCATAACATAATACCTGACTTCTCTGAGATAGAATGCTGTCTTTTGTAACCCAATTATGGAAGTGACATCACATCACTGTGGGCATATTCTATTCATAGGAAGCAAGTTACTAAAGGGCAAAAGTTCTCAGTGGCAGAAGTCACTGGAGACCATCTTTGAAAGATTCTGGGCACGAGCAGGTGGCATTGTGTTAGGAATGTATGAGGCTCCATGGTACACTTCCTCAAAGGGGTACTTTCATTATGCAGCAAATGAAATTGAAAGTCAAAGTGCAGCTATTTAATGTCATAGAAAATCTTCATACCTATTAAAAATAAATTTTAAAGGGTCTAAGGATCTTTTTGAGTTGTAGCCTCATGAATTCACTGACTACAGTGATTCTCAGAACAAACAAGATTCATTTTGCAAAGCATCGTTGTATAGATGTGTATATTTTCTGTATGTTCCCAAGAATTCTTTTGTTTTTTATTTTTCTTGAGCAAAATAAACTGGTCATCTCTGTGGCCTCACTTCTCTGTAAGATATGCAGGAAGAGTTAAAGAAATATAGTAAACCTGTATGAGCTTGTATGATTCTTTGATACATGTATACATTATATGATACTCAAATCACAGTACCATGCAATTGAATACCACTACATCTTATTTCTTCTTTCTGACTATAAGTTTGTACCTGTTGACCAATCTCTTGCCACTCCTTCCTCCCCTCTACTCTACAAAGCTTCTGGCAACTACTATTCTGTTTGAATCCTGAGTTTCTAACAGAGCTATCCTCTAGTTTTCTATGAAAACTTGAATTTTCTAACATTTAAAATGGTAATAATATAATGCCCTGTTGGTTTACTTCAGAGTCCTGTTTTGAGTATTAAATCAGATTATACATGTCAAATCATACCATTACATACAAAACTCTAAACAAATGTGAGATTTTTTTTGTCATGACTCACCTCTCAAATTTACTACTTTCCAGGGCAATCATTGCCATGAAGATAATCCTAAAAGCAAATATATCAAGAACTTCAGAGCTACTTGAAGACTATGGGGACAGCTCTTGGGGATCTGGAGGATATATACAAAAGCTAGCAACAGGCCCATCCTTAGGAATCAAGGTAGCCAGACTCCCAGTGCTACTCAAGTAGGGAGAAGCTAACTTGAATCTCTTGGAAACGTTCAAGTTGGAACAAAGGAGAAGACAGTTTCAGAAGTTATAGAATATAGAAATTGAGAACAAATTGCTAATAAACTTGGGATTGAGAAGGCAGAAGAACTGAAAGAGGGATTATTGTGAGGTCCAAAGTAAAGAGTTGCAAACAAAGAGCACGGATGAATTAGAAATGATGTTAAGTCAGGTTTTCAGAGCCAATGAGTGAGATGCAGGCACAGAGCCAGGGCTGGAAGTTCTGTGAGTGAGCTGTCCAGATGTTATGCATGACAATGCAGAGAACAGAGGCTTTCTAAGAAACTAAGCTAAGGATTCTGGTCATAACTTCCAATTTTTTTTAGATTTGAATCTTTTTTTTAATCTTTATTGGTACATTAAATATACACATCATGATTGCACTCCATAATGGGGATTTGTACCAGTATAAGACACAACTTAATTCTCATTTTTTCCCATAGCCCTACCCACCCTACCATTGGTACATTTTATATACACAACATGATTACACTTAACATTGAAAATTTGTATCAGTGTATGACGTGACTTAATTCTCATTTTTTCCCATTGTCCTGCCCAATTTACAACCCCCACCCCTTATGTACATAAGTTTTGTTTCTTTTTTTACCACCATATTATTTCTTTCCCCTCATTGCTTACCTCTACCCTTTTCCCTTTGAATATTTTCTATTTCACAATATCTATCATTCATTCTAGAACTCATTTACATATTCAGATTCTCATACTAGACAAAAGATATGGTATTTACACATCTGTTACCTACTTATTTCACTGATGAGTATGTCCTCAAGGTATGTCCATTTGAGTATAAATGACTCAAATTTATCATTCTTTATGGCAGAGTAATACTACATTTTATACTTAAAAAAACAACACATCTTCTTTATCCAGTCTAGTTAATAGGCAATTGGGTTGTTTCCAAGATTTAGCTATCACAAACTGAGCTGCTATAAACTTGGGTGCATCTATGTTACTGTGATATGAATCTTGTCATTCCTTTGTGTATATCCCTAGCAGGGGACTAGCAGGATCAAATGGAACCTCTAATCCTAGATTTTTGAGGAATCTCCACACTGATCTCCGTAGTGGTTGGAGCTGTCTACATTTCCACTAACAGTGGAGAAGGGTTCGTTTCTCTCTGCAGCCTTTCAGCATTTGTTGAGGGCTAGTTTTGAGGTAGCAGCCATTTTTGTTTAGTGAGAAGAAATCTGAGTGTTGTTTTCATCTATATCTCTCTCTTTTTTTTTTTTTTTTTTTTTTTTTTTAGGTTTTTTTGAGACAGGGTCTCGCTTTGTGGTTCAGGCTGGCCCTGAGCTCAGCCTCAAACTCACATCACAATCCTCCTGCCTCTGCCTCCCGAGTGCTGGGATTACAGGCGTGACCCACCACGCCCGGCACTGTGGTGTGTGGTACTGGTTGCTGCTGGGCGTCAGTCTCCACACCCAGTATTGTATGTGGATACTGGGGAATCGAACCTGGGCCCTTGCGCTTGCAAGACAGGCGCCGGAACCGCTGAGCTAACTCCCCAGCCCTCATCTATATCTCTTGAATGACCAATGATGTTGAGCATTTCTTCATATGCTTTTCACTTGTGTTTACTTCTTCCTCTAAAAAGTGTCTGTTCATTTCAGATGCCTGTTTTTGACATGGGTCTTTAAATTTGGAGAAGCTGATTTTTGTAAGCTCTTTATATATTCTAGATAGTAGCCCTTTGTCTGAGAAACAGCTAGTAAAGATGTTTTCCCCATATTGTTGGTTGACTTTTCGCTCTGCCAGTGGTATCTTTTGCTGTGTGAAATCTTTTTAATAGGATGAGATCCCAGTTGTTGATCCCTTCTGGCAGTTCTTGTGCTATAGATGTTTTGCTCATAAGTCTTTTGCTAAGCCAACATCTCCAAGAGTTCTACTTAACCTGTTTTGCAGCAGGTTTAATGTTCCTGTTTTAATATTTAGGTCTGTAATCCACTTCGATTTTAGTTTAGTACATGGTGAAAGAGATAGATATAGCTTTAGCCTTTGGCAGGTTAAAACCTGGTTTTTCCAGCACTATTTGTTTAAGAGGCTGTCTTTACTCCTTTGAAGATATTTGGCTTCTTTTTTAGAGATGAGCTGGCTTAGTGTGTCTGTTTCTAGATCTTCCAATCTATTTCACTGATGCTGAGGTCTGTTTCTTTGCCAGTACCATGCAATTTTTCCATCATATTTGCTTTGTAGTATCGTTTCAAGTTGGGAATCATGATACCTCCACATCTTGTCCTTGTTGCCTAGACTTGCTTTTGCTATACTAGGTCTCTTGTGGTTCCAGATGAATTTTTGGATTATTTTCTCTAGACCTGTGAAATATGCTTTTGAGACTTCGATGAGGATTTCATTGAGTCTATATAATAGTTATGGGAGTATAACTATTTTGATGATATTGGTTCTTCCTACATACAAGCAAGGAGTGTCTTTCCATATTCTGATATTCTCCTCTATCTCCTTTTTGAGAGTGCTATGGTTTTCAGAGTAGAGATCTTTTACCTCCTTTGTTAGATTGATTCCTAGATATTTCACTTTTTTGGATGCTATTGTGAAAGGAATTGAGTCCCCAATAACTTCCAATTTTAGAGACATCTTACCCTGAGCATGTTAGGAGTTAGGACAGAATTTGAAATTCCACTGTGTCTCTTACCTGTGAGATTTCATGCATTCTAGCCTCCCCTTACTCAGATGTCCTTCATTACTTCTGCCTTCAAATAAGGTGATCATACGTCCAAATTCAGTTTTTATTCCCAATATCGTTTGCTAAATATTTGAGTAAGTTGTTCAGTAAAAGGGGCTTTGGGGTCACCATATATGGAAGTCTCTCAAATTCCTATTGTCTTAATAAGGAACTGTTTAATTGTAACATAATTCATATCACACCTGAAGTTGCATAATTAGGAGAACTCATTATAATGATGCAGAGTTATCTCAGGATACCAAAGGGCAGAACAGCCAGCCAACTTTATGTGGGACTAGACTCAAGACCGGAAAATCCACCTGAGAATAAAGTGACTACTCTCTGATGTATTATGCTGTCTAGGGATGCATAGTTTCTCGTTTACAAACAAATTTGCCTTGGTCTTTAATAGCAAAAGGATATGGTCACCATGGCACTAGTAGGCCTTCTAGTATAAGTCTGAATAGAAACTAATGAGAATCTGAGACTCAATTTAAAATTTTGGGGGAAAGCATGTGATGTTTCCACTTGACTCCTGTTGTATCCTGGTTTAATTAGCTGTGGCCATTGAAGTAGATGCGACTGCTGACTCAACGGAAATACACACAGTAGGACTGTGATCATCACAGACTATCAGTTATCCACAATTTTCATTTCTCCTTTCATTTTAGAAAAACATTGTATAAAGTAATTTTGACTCAGGAAATGTCATTTCCATATTTCTTTGGTTAAAATGGGAAGAAATTACAATGGTTCTTTCTGTCGTTTTCCTTTTTAAAAACTTATTATCTTTGTCTTATCTCAACCTTCCTCAGCTGGTAACAGTTCGTTCCTCTTTGTGCCTCAGGAAGCCGGGCTGTTCCCAGTTGTGTGCAGCTTTCCCTTTGGAACAAGGCTCCGTGTCATAGGTCGTACTGTGCTTGCTTGGTAGCATGCACCTCATGCTCTGACAGCACACGATGAGATGAATATGAAGGCTCTGGATCTCCAGGTCAATGAAAGCTTTATCTTTCTTTATTGTTTTGTCTGCTGGGACTACCTCGCCTTCCAGAAACTTACCTTTGAATCCATCAATATTGCCTTGAAGGCCCATGAAATTAGACTAGCCATTGTGTTTGGTAATTACTCAATAAATTTAGAATTGTATTTCAAAACTATCTATAGAAAAATATGCTCCTTAATAAGGTGCTAACTAACTACATTTTGGAGAGTAATTTGTACACATATCTTCTAAAACAATAATTATTTTAAATTTTCAAGGTGACTTTCCCACATTACCTCAAAAGAATTCCATTCAGCAAACATGATCTGAGTTGTGCTGCCTCATGTGGTTGTTTGCTAATCAAGAGAATGGGGCCAGACCCTTCTGGCTGGGGCATATTTACTATTCTTTCAGACAGTTTATCAACTAGAGCTTTTAACATCTATGTCATCTTTCAGGCCTGTGATTACTATGTTGCACAGGATTAGGAGAAGGACAAGATTCTTATGTGTTACTGTAGATCTTCTCCCAGGTCGAGACATTGATATATTAATTACCATCAATCAGTTAAGTTTGCACTGAACCATATTGTTATTCAAGAATTTTACATTTCTTCACCTTTTTAAAATAAAAGTGTCATGGATATTTTTACATTCATGAATAATCCTGGCAATGGATTTATTTTGATCTACCATTTTATGTACAACTATCAAGTTTTATCATTGGATAGGAAAGCTCTATTAGCAATACTAAATTATATAGGAACAAGAAATTTGTTAATAGATTTAGGGTGAAGATGTACCTGATATTCTGGATTTATGGCAGGAATCAGTCTACTTTTAGTTGGAGCGACTACATGGCACCTGAATATAGTAGCGATCCATCTCCCCCCACACATACAAACTGCCCACGAAAGCCAGAAATCCTGTTTATAATGTAACTCTATAAAACCTTAAAAGTTAATCATTTTACAAAGACAAAGAGGTCTGGGAATTCATCAGTGGGAAAAAAGCATGGTGTACTCTTCTAATTGAGACATCAGTGGTGTTGCTGTTTCTTGCATGACAGCATATTTGGATATAGGAAGGGGGATTGAGAACATGCAGGTGTTGGTTTCTTGGTTAGGGGAAAGATAGACTTTTAGAGGCTAAACAGGTATGAAGAACAACGGCACAGAATGGAGAAACTGGGACCGTAGAAAAATTTGCTTCTTTGCTGTCAGGTCTTGAATCATGGTCATCTTCTGTCACATTTCTACAAGAAATGATTAGAAAATTCTAATCATTAAAATTACTTTTGAAGATGTTCATAAATATGTGCTTTTTTAATGCATTTGAAATGTCTACTTTCTGGAGGAGTAAAGCTATTATTTACCAATTCTGGTCTGAAATCACTTAGCAGAGAGCAAGTGTTGAAACGAGAGGGCTTCTAGTGGAGACAGGCATAAGGAACAAGAAACCAGCAAATACTTGGAGAAAGTGGGAGCCCAAAGGGTTAGAGGTCGGGTAATAGGAGCAACTGCGCTATCTAATTAGCGATTGAGGGTGTTGCCTAGGGCATGAATATCCATCTGGAGGGAATCTGCTCTCCTTCCCCCTTTTGGGACACAGATCTGGCCCTGGACATACCCCCCAGGGGTAGCTCTGCCTCTCTGGGTTTTCTCCACTTTGCATTTCTGCTTTTGCAGGCTTCTGCACAAGTGCTTTCTTGGCAGTACGGTTTTTGCATACTTCTCTGTAAAGGCTGCACATTGATGAATTTGGCTAAACTTCTTGTGGCACATGCTGCACTAAAGAATTTGCCTTTGTTTCTTTTTCTTGCTTTTGCATCCTGCAGTTTGAACCTGAGGTGCGTCAGCTACCTGAATGGCAAAGAGCGCTCTTTTATTTCTGACCAAAGTCTTGTGGGAATATAATTTGGCTCCTTTTGCCACATGCTGCCTCTTTTTGTGCATCTTTTTTGGCTGCTTCAGCTGCTGTGCTTGCTAGGCTGAATTCTGTGCACCTCAAGGAGGTAAAGTAAGTTAGTGGTGCGCCTGGTCTGAAATGCAACTCTCCAGGGTTTTTTAGGAGACGTTTTTCTGGGAATATTTATGGGAATGTTTCTGAAGAGACCACTGGTTGTGCTTCTTCCTCATCTGCCACTTATACTTAGGCGGTATCTAAGAGAAACAATAGAAGAAATGATGGTAAGGATAATTTGACGACTGGATTGCCCTGATTTTTTTTGTAGGTGTGCTTGATGTACATAAAGTTAAGGTGACTTTTAGGTCACTTCTTGTTGCTCTCATTTCTCTTTTGCTACCTGGGTTTGTAACTGCCCCTATCACATGCCTGTGCACAATTCCCTGGGACTGCTCCTGGGATAAGGTCCTTCCATTGTTGTTTTCCTATCTAGTGGAAACTCGGGTTTCAGTCCTCCTCCTCCCTCAGTACCAAACAATCCTATAAAGGCCAACATATTCGGCAGTGTACATTTGTTAAAGAACCATTAGGAATTCAAAGGTCAAAGTATTCATATTATGTGATCTTTATCAGTGGGTGTTAGAGACAATAGCTTAACTGAAGGCATCAGAAAGATTGAGAGTACATTAGAAAAATATGTGTATCACTAGTGCTTACCAAAGATTTTCTAAATCAGAAGATTGAGAGGTGGGATCTGGGAATCTGGGTTTTAATAAAGTTCTTAAATTATTGTGAAATGTACTGAGTTGACGATTACTACTTATGTTGTGCTTAGAATTAAAGCATTTCCTGCAGGTGTGTAAAAATGTTAGCAGGCAGCAATAGTCATTTCTGAGCTGATGGCATAAATTTTACCTTTAAAGTTACATTTCACATGTCCTTGGTGACTTTATCCTATGCCAAACCAAGTACTTAGAGTGAATCAGAATCTTTGGGTTTGGATTTGGCTTCCAGAGTTTCCTGAATTGCTTGTCTTGTATTCAGGAGGTATATGTATAACTTGTTACCTCTGAAATGACTGGCAGAAAGCACTGTACTTCACCATAACAGAGGAGCTTCACAGACTTCTCTATGATTTGAAAGCAGCTGTAACTTGAAAGAAGAGAAGATTGGTAGGTAGAGAAGTCTTCAATAGATGACTATTTTATTTTTCATCTTATAGTCTTCTTTTCCTCTTCAGAGAGATTCATCCTTCATGGGTGGCCTGGAAAGTGACATAGGAATAAGAAGAAAATCAGAATAGATTTTAAAGATATTTCCCCTTGGGCTCTAGTGCAATCTTTTCACATGGGTAGATGTTTTCAAACTCAGTATCTGGATTCACTGAAGAAATACCTAGTAAATAAAAACATGACTCAAATGCCACCTTGCTGCTAGAAGCAACTATTTTCTGCTTGTTTTCATAATTGGTGCAATAACTTATCTACTGAACTTTGTTTTCACGTAGTCAATAGATTTTCCTCTGATTTCAGAGAAGCCAGGTTCAGCTACGTTAGGGTTCTCTCCTCTCACTATAAACGATAGAGCTTCTCAGTGGCCAATGGTGGTTTATACAGGGGTGATCAATGCCGCCAAAGTCACATTTTTGATCTGTTGCACTCTGTTTTCAAGATGGGGGCAAGCTTTTTACCTTTCCACCAGTTGCCTATCAAATAAAATAATTCAAATTGTGAAGAATCCTCTCTAAAAGATATTTTTTTTCAAGATAGTCACAGCTCTCTAGTGGGAAGGTTTATTGAGATGTTAGATATATCACAGTATTGACTTTGGCAAAGGGATGAAGTTAATGATCTTTGTGGTTGAAATACCTAGCGGGAAGTTATATATATAATGGAGACACATTCATTTGCAAACAGTTTTTACCTTTGACATAGTCATTTAGTACCTACACATAGAAAGTGCTCATTTACATCTTAAATATATAACATTATAAATCAATGGACACACAAAAGGTGATATTTTGGACAGGTAGAGAGGAGAGAAGGGACGTGAGGAAAAACTTGAACTGAGATATATCACATACAGGTACAGTTTCTCAATGATTAATGTGATCATAATGCATACTTAAAATATATCAACAAAGTTAATAAAAAACAAAATACAGACTATATGCACCATGGAATACTATTCAGCCATAAAGAAGGATAAATTTGAGTCATCTATGTATAGAAAAATGGATGCACCATTAGTTCATAATCCTAAAGTGAAGTGAATCAGATACAGAAGATTAAAAATCTCATGGTTTCTCTTATATGAGAAACTTATAGAAAAAACATAAAAGAATGATTTTAGGAAACAGGAAGACAGATTTTGTGACTATAGGAAGGAAACCTGGGAATGAGGGTAGATGGGAGGCAGAGGAGGTGAAGAGGAAGGAAATATCCTAAGATAAGCTATATTTATGTACAAATTCTCCACAATGAATATATTCCCTATGTTTCACAAGCATGTGTCAGGTAAGAAACACAGTTACATACCAGAAAATAAAAAATCCAAGATAAAATGTTTTATTCATTTAACTCATAGAGTTGAAAAAGCTTAATTTCCCGGGTAATAAAGTCAATTGTCACAAACATATGATAAGCATCTTTGTTACCAATATTCTTGGTTTTTCGGAGACAAATGCAAGCATGAAAGAAAATGGTAGTCTTTCTTCTATGAATCATGCAAGCCAGAAAAGTAGAAGCGCACTAACAGTGCCTCAAGTATTTTTTCCTAACACTGGTGGTCAGAGCAGAGCCATACCTGAGCCTCCTTAGGATGCAGAGGCATTCCTCAGCCTGTTATGTGTAGACAATCTCATTTGAGCTTTTGGGAAGAGTAATTCTATTCTTAATGAGACTAATGATGTGATGAATGATGTGATTTTATACTCATCTCATTTATGCACTAATGTGCCAACCATTTTTTTCACCACCATCTTCTTAGAGTAGCTGATTTGTTCGTACTGAGGAGGAGCACTGCCCCCAATGTCACTTGGTGCTGCACCCTTACTACAGCTGATAATATTCAGATGGACGTCATATTCTCTAGGAGCTAGTGAGTTGGGGTTATAAAGACTGAAACAGTTATGATTTTGAGTCATAACATTCCAAAGCAACTAGAATCTACAAAAGAATAGGGCAGATATATAGAGAAGTGGAAATTTGAGACCACATGGCAGAGAGAGGCAGAGAGACAGAGAGAGAGAGAGACAGAGAGACAGAGAGAGAGAGAGAGAGAGTTTAAAACAGTCTATGAAGTCAACCTACTTGCAATGGGATTTTTTTGAACAGGTCCAGTATTTATAAAAGAAATTTCCCTTTCTAAAATATATCTATTTTTTCCTTGAGTTTCTCTTTGCAAGATATGTTCTCAAGGTGGTAATTTGAACCTGGTACACATGTACCAATAAAGATTTCAATTAAAAAAAGTTTATAGTAAATTTTTCAAAGGGTTTACATATATATTGTACACCATGTTCTCTGTATCCACCTCATTTAAAACATAGGACAGGCACAGTAATTGTTTTGAAAACTAAAGAAACTGAGGTTTTGGAGGAGGAAGGATTAGCTTTTAATCACATGGCTCGTTAGAGGCAGAACTAAGCCAGAGATACCTACCTTTTTCCTCCTCTGCTCAGCCAATAGGATTTACCATTCACTCAGAATTTTCGGGATGCAAGTGATTCCAGTCAAATAGTGCAAAGCATGCTTACTTTCTTGGAACCCAACAAAAGCAAACCAGCAGAGTCACCTGTAAAGCTTTCTTCTTGAACCTCTTCATCATGCAAACTGCATTGTATTTGACATGTCTTCCTTGTCTCTGTGCCTCCTTTGCAACAGAATGAGGTCAGTCTTGCCTCTGAACACACTCACTCCACCTTACTTCACTACAGCTGCTGCCACTTATATGGTCCCATTTAGCGATTTCCTCCTTAATATTTAAGAAATAGACTTACCTGCTGGGGAAGCTTGAAGTGCCAACTCAATTGCGTGCAACTTTCTGAGGCAAAGCAGCAAGTTTTGAAGATCTTTTTCCAACTGAAGGGCTGACAGCACTTAAATTTTAATGTAACACTTAGTACTGCAAGTAGAGGTATCCCATTAACTGTTACACATAGCAACCTCTTTAAGTGAGGCCTCATAAGACCTGATTTTGTACTACAGTGGACTCTGGACTTACAAACTTGAGTGGTTCCTGAGGGCTATTTGGAACTAACTCAATACAATTGAGATCTGGATGTTTACTTGGGTACACTCTATATATAACGAGAAGCAGATGAATACTCTATTAACTTAATTAACCCAAGTTGTTTGCATGTCATGCAGGTCGCAACTCGAGTGTCCCTGGAGTTAGTGCTGTGCTATTTTATTTTATGAATAATCACTGATTTGTCTTTTGAGAAATAATGAGAGGCATGATATAGTGGGGAGAGTCTTGAGGGAAGGTTTCATTGCTCTTGTATGACACACTGATAGAAGTTAAGCACACAAACATCCACACTACTTTTTGTGAGAATGTACAATGAAACCTATGTGTCTCACATAGTTTCTGAAGATTTATATTCCCATTTAAACAAAAGAACAAAGAGCAAACTGAAGGACAGATGGGAGAAAACAAAGAGGTAGACATTTTGGAGATGAGAAAGGGTCTGAGGAAGGGGAGAGATAATAGCATGGAGGAGAAAGATGAATAAGTAACAAAGACATGAGGCGTATATATATCAGTTCCCCCAAATAAATGTAGTTATTATTTTTTGCAAGCATATCCTAATGAAAGTCTTTAAAAAACCCCAACAAGAGCATAAGACAAAGTTTCTTATTTTGCGCTTGTTTGTAAACAAAGTAAAAGTGAAGAGTGATGCTGAAGAATGAACCATATTAGAGACATGGCCCAATTCGAAAACTGGAATTGGGAATTGCTGATTGGCAAGGGAGATTCATTAAAGACACTGGGAGGTCTTGCAGTGAAAGCCTGTTTGTGAACTTTGTTTCAATTAGCATTCTTAATATTTTTGACAATAGGTACCTTGTATTCATGTATCACCTATCAATATGTCATTTTCTTTTGCAGAATACTAGGCTAACCTATGGCCTATGTAAGGAGGTAAAATGAGAGATCAGACTGGATATATCAAAGTGAGAATACACTAGAGAGAGTATTGAATACTGCACTGAAGAGATTCGACTTCACTGCACAATCAATAGGGTGATCATTCAGTTCTTTTTCCTTCAGTGGCTGCCCCACTAGTAGGTACACTTTAATGTAAGTTCATCTTGAATAGCACTATTAGACTAATCTTCTGCAAACTGTTTCCATCACTTATCTGCCCTACTTAAAAACCTAAGTGCTGCATTTTGGGACCCTATATTTTAGTATCCTTCTCACGTTCAAGTAGAATTATTGATAGACTGTTTTGAATTGCTTTCTATTGTTACCTGCATGCCTGCCTTTTCCTCAAATAGTTGGCTTTAGTCATTTTCTCATTGCTGGGACCTAATACCAGATACATGTGTCTTAAAGAAGGTGAAGTTTATTTTGGTTCATTTTAGAAGTTTCAATCCTTGCATGGTAGATAGCATGGTGGACATTTCTGAGGGGGGGCGCTTCTCAGGTCATGGCAACCAAGAGCAGCATCAAAGGAAGAAGGGAGATCAGCTGTAAGGAGGTGGGGTCTGGTGGGAAGAGGGGAGTCACTATGGCTGATAAAAATTCCAGGGTCCATGTCCCACCATGACCAATTATATTAGAATCTCTTGGAGTGGAGCTAAGCTATCAGTCATGTAGAAAACTTTCCAGGTGACTCCATTGCAGCCACAGTTAAGCAATTCCCTGAAATGTGGTGTGGTGCTGAGCCCATAGGATTAAGAAGGGTATATTGGGGTTACATTGTTGATAACACACCAACTAATTTCCATGGAGCTTATATTTACTTATGAAGACAAGATTCTAGCACTCCTGTGGAAAAATCAAAGCTGTCAGTTTGTGTTTGAAAAAAAGGAAATGACTTTATTAATAAATATTCTAATTTTTGAAGCAAATCATAAGTACAACAGGAACTTCTAGACCAAAGGACTATTGAAGTTTTCCCTCACAAACTGATTGCAAATGTCTTTGTCAGTCAATTTGAGTGATTATAGCATACGCACATTGAAGTACACTTCAGACAGCCAGCTTGTCTGAAGCCTTGCTGTTAAATCTCTTGTGAAGTAATTTAAGACTTAACCCTCAGAGAATTCTGAACTGCTCTTTGAAGGCAGCGAGCTTTTGTAAATATATCATCACTGTTCCTGACTGGAGAAATCAGAGGAGTATTCAGTCCTGCCTTTAACAATAACAACACAGGTAGCATGTTTAGAAAGATTGCCTTTCCCTGCTTCTCTTACTAGCCATTTACCAGAAAGCGAGCCAGTTAGTCCATAGGTGGGCACGGGTTGGGAGACTGTAGAGAAGAAGTGTTAAGGTACAGGGTGTTGGCAGGACTCTCAGGTTTACTCTACACCCTCCTTAAAAAGGCCATTTTGCCCTGCCAATGCTACATTATTTGCCTGTGTCTTTTCCTAACTTTGATTATATGAAGAGTAGACATAGCAGCCTTCTACTTTAAAAGAATTGGAAGGGTGCTGATATGATCATGAGTTTTAGTCCCATATTTACTAAGACTGAGTAAATTGGTTCTGGATGAATGCCCTCTCTGTCCATCAGTGTCTTGATGGGAGCTACCTTCCCTCATATCATATCCTGGATTATAATACCCCTATCTTGCATCTCAACTAAAAACTATAAAATCCAGGGCATCAGCATCTTGGCTGTCTCACTGACACTTCCTGTTACTTCTAAACAACCCCCAGTCTCTACAGTTTCAATACAGTTCATGGTTCTCGTATTTTACCAAGCAGCATGATAACTGGTGACCTTGTTAAAGCACAGACTTCTGACTTCCACTTCCAAAGTTTCTCATTCAGTATGTCAGGGGTAGGTTCTGAGACTCTGGATTTTTCACAAGCTCTCAGGAGGTGTCCATGTTTTTGGAGGCCACAATCTCTGCTCTAGATATATACTCAGCTTGAGTTGTACACTGGAAACACATGGAGAGCTTTTAGTGTGAGTCCTGGTTTTTTGCATTTTTGGTTTATTGCTGTGGTGTGGCACCCAATCATCATTGTGTTTTTATAAAGCCCTCCTGTGTAGTTAGGGGTGAAAATTGTACATTTATGTCTCAATACCTTTTGTCTCCCTTTTCCCTATTTTATGCACATCCACTTCAAATATTTTCCTATTGTGCATACATAGGAGTTCATACTCCTGGTACAGAAGGAGTCCATGCTATTTACAGGACTCACTAAAGACTTTTCCCATTTCATACACATAATCCCCTCCTCATGCACAGGGGATATATTCCAAGACCCCAATTGATGCCAAAAACTACATATTAGCACTGAAACCTAAATATGCTACTTTTTACCTATGCTTATCTACTTACTAGAGTTCAACTTATAAATTACTCACTGGGACAGGTCTACCACGATAATCATTAATAAAGTAGGATAATTATAATGATACAGTATAACACAAGTTGTGTAGTTATATACATAAAGTAGTGTTGATATTTTAAAAGATATCAAAGCTATAGAAAAGGTCAAATTGAATGTTTTCTTTCAGCAGGAAAAACCACAAGAGGAGGGAAGGAAAACTAAGATAGAGGGGGGTGCTTTAGCCCCATTTTCTAAGTGCAAATGAGTTTTTAAATGTACTACACTTCTTAACATCAACATTCACTATGATGAATATTATTATGTATATCTAAAATGTACCAACAAATGTTTCACTGCAAAAATAAAATAACCACTGTGTCCCCTAATTCTGTGCCTTTGGGATTCTAGAACTAATGTTCCTTTCCACAGATGTGGCACTTTAGTATAGGTAGGAAGATACAAAGGCAGGCAGCTTACTTTTTCCCCAGTGTCCCAGGAGTCGAATTCTTCTTTTGCTAGTTTGCTTATAGACAGTAGGTTCATTGCCGCTATTCTTCCTGGCCTGAAATTGACTGTTGGTTTCACTTCTGGAAATTGCAAGGATCTATGGGAGTGGAATGTGCTACTAGTTTAAATGTTGTCTTGTCTCCAGCTACGTGGATGTTTATAAGTTGCCCAGAGCCAGGCCAGCTAGAGTTTTGCTTACTGAGTATGCTACACATCACAAATTGCTGAAGATGTGTAGTGTGTTGGTATCAAATCTATCTGTGGAATGTATTCAGTTGCTGTGCTGTGTATATTGAGAGGGACAGCTTGTGAATATTATCTCTTGGCACATTGAAATAATCTAATAACAAATATGTAGATTCTGCTGGAAATGCTCAGTAGAAAATTTAGATACATGTCAAAGCATTTTCAAAACTGTAAATCACTTCATAAATTGAAAGGATGCTAACAAACACCGAAACACATTTGATAGTCTGACAATTTCTCATTAGCAGTCTGAGATTGCTGGGCTAGGTACAGGCAAAACAGCAAATTTCTTACCATCTGTACCCACTAGTGAAGAACTTTTAAGAAGCCAGTCCAAGGGAAACAGATAATTGAGCCGTCCTCAACACTGTTAGTGGTATAACATAAGATATATTTAGTAATCTTGTGTTTTATTCAGTTTGATGGAAGCACCAGTTGTCTGTTCCTGAACACAAGTACATAAGATATGGAGAATTGTTACCTTTAGAATGAAGCACTCCCCTGGCTAATTTACAAGGTGATTATTTCTCATTAAGATACAGATTATGAGATCTGATATTATTTCATGTAACACTTGATGCTGTATTGCCTCATCATGCTCTCTATTTCAAGGATATTTGGCTTACTGGTCTTACTACTTTGCATTGCTTAAATCTCTTATGAAATGAAAATGTCATTTATTGAGAAAAGTTGTATGGAATAATTATTGTGCTAGGCTCTTTCACATGCATCATCTCATTGAATTCCCACAGCATTGATTTAAAATGGAATTTTTATCTCTATTTTTTATCGATGAAATTCTGAGAGCTTAAGGAAATATGCACAAGGGTTCAAACCTTAGATGTTTCCATCACACATCATACCTTTTTATTAATTTTTGGTGCCTGTTGCTCACTTTTAGCTGGCTCTATTATTTCTCCAAATATTTGGGAGAATACGACCATTCCTCATATGTTAGTTTATGGATGAAGAACTAGGTTCTTTTTGTTAGTTAGAACTAGTTGAAAACAGTCACATTTCTTTTACTGGAAAAAAAGAGAGTCAACCATATTTGAGACTTTAAATTTTAAATTTTTAAAAATTTTAAAATAGTTTTAGTACCAAAGATTGAGCTCAAGACCTTGGGCTTGCCAGGCAGGTGCATATTTGAGACTTTTAAAATGTAAAATTGTGAAAATTCCCAGAATGCTTCACTGTTTCATGAGGTACACCCAAGAAGACTGTAGAAAGTGCACTTTGAATCCCTTGCCACATCTGATTTTCAAAATGTGCATGGAAAGTGGTGAGACTCTTTGCACACCATGAGCATAATACCATGTGACTCATTTTTACAAGTCACTCACTTTCTAAAAAGTAAATCTGTCATGGTTTTCCTTTTACAAGATAGAATGGAACCTCATTTATGTTAAATTTTCAGCTATTAAATCTACTTGGAATATTTCGTTAGAGTACTAGTATCTCAGCCAGAAGAAAAATATCTCATTAAAAACAAACATGATATACAGTGTTCATTAATCGGGTAGCTAGAACTACTTTATGCCCTGAACATAAAACGCTGAAATGTATCTCTTAAGGATCAATATTGTTTCTAAGTAACTAAAGCTAAATCAATACCAGTTCCACACTTCACTTGGGTAACAGATCATTAGATTCTAGTGTTTCTGAACCTGTAATTACAAATACAGACTGCCCAGAAACGGTTTTCCGAGTAAATTTTTCCCATTTGTCTTTTCAGATGTTGATTTATTTGTGTATTTGCTGTATAGTAAAACCCTTTTTTAATGTCACTTTTGAGGTATAGCACATTGTCTTAGGAGAATTGTATTCAACTTGTATTATATAGGGATTTTAAATCTCAAGGGGCTTAATTTCAGCCATGTGTGTTACAAATCATGTAACACCAGGGTTCTACTATAGTATGTATTACTGATTTCTGTTGACTTACGTTAGGGCCAATGAACACTGAATTTATGGAATTGATGAACTTTCTCTTAAATGCTTAAGGACTACAGGATAAGCTCTAAAGCACAGCACTATTGCTTTTAAAAGTTGGAGAACACTGACGTTATGTAGTTCAGCCTTTAATGTGAAGTTTGAATTAATCACATGTTTAGGATTCTTAGAAAAAGACATCATTCTTAGGTTGAATTTAATAAAGCACAGAATTTAACAGTAAGGAGGTTGAAACAGCCAGATACTTGGTACGAAAGAAATGACATGCTCTTTAGGTAAATTTTGGGAACTGTTTAATTGGTAGTTTGCAGAGGTATGTGGAGGGATTTGGTATACTAACAAAAGATGTTGATTCATTGGCATTAATATGGACTCATTGCCTTAGGCCTAAAGGAGTAAGTGGGTGAGAGCAGTTTCTGGAACTGCAATAGGGCAGTTTAGAGAGAGTGTCTCCTGCCAGGAACTGTGGCTGTGTTAGAGAGACTGGACCACAGCCAACCTGAGACCCCGCAGCCATGAATACCAAGGAAATAACGCATCATCCTGTGCATGTTCTTGCTCTTTTGGTCTCCAGTGATTTCTATACTCTCATCTGCAAGACATAGGACAAGGTGGCCCCGCTAATGTCTTTATAAAAAAAACAGTCTAATGAGGCACAAGGCAGTTAGCTCGTAGTTTGACAGAAGTTAACAGAAGGCATTCAGCGAGCTGATTAGCCCTTTCTACCTTCATCCTATGGGAATGTACCAAGAATATAGCAATTCATTTTGACCAGCATGTTGCACTCAAACAAAAGTTTTCAAAGAAAGAAAAACAACATAACAAGAAAAATGCAGTAACATTCCGTATAAGTTTAGAGGAAGTAACACCGTTCATGCTGGAAAGATTTGAGAATTAACATAACACTATAATTAAGGGGATAGGCCAGGAGTGAACTTTGAATTTAGTACCTGTGTGACCTTGGGAAAAACTCTTAATTTAATTTTGCTTGAGTTCTTTCACTGATAAAATTGGGGATAATAATATCTGTCTTGTAAGGTACTTATGAGAATTAAATTACTCTATGCAAAATACTTAAAACATTATACAGTAAATGTTATATAAGTCAAACAGTTAGGGGAGTGGCATGGTTGAGAAATTTAAGTGTAACTATGAGTCCTACAGCAGCTGTATCAAACCTATTGGGTAAAACACTGCTGTGTAAAGGGAAATTGCTTTATAAATATACTCAGACATGATTTCACTTTATTACCTGATTCTGGGTACTGGAGTCTCCACTTAGAGATGACTTCAACATTTTTTATGTTCAGAACAAAGAATTCAATGACACAAGCAAAAATGAGAGCAAAGTCAAATTTATTAAAGATAAAAAATAGAAAGTAAGGTAGAACAAACAAAATAGGCTCAGCAAGGCGAGTTTGGGCTGAGTGAAAAGAGAGAAAAACAAAAGAAAAGAAAAGAAAATAATGTATATCATAGAGTATAGGGTGGGCTTCCATGACAAGCCAAAATAACAAGCTCTAAATGGCATGTGGCAACTATCTCTTTTCATTTTTCCCACTCAGATGTCACATACAGGTCAGTGTAGTGGAGACCTGTTCAGTTCTTGCCAGAAGTGCTCTGCAGGTTGTGCGAGCTGTTCTGAGCACGGGTTCCTGACTCTGTTCACGCCTCCCTCAGAGCCAGTTTCACCTGTGCCCTCATGTCCTTTCTCAGCGTGGTAATGAGTATGTATCTCAGACATACTAAAACTGATGCAGAACGACAAGTTGTGTCCTAAAGAGATTCAAGCTTCAGAGGTTGGGTTAGGAGATCTTTAATGTTCACTTAAATGGAATATTTCTGATTCTGTAGAAAAATTATGTGTGTTGCATTATAAATACCATCTTGTAGCGCAGCCTGTCTTCTGAAGAAATGACTTCCTTGTGGGCTATTAGACACCCAAATGTCATATCTTGATTTTTTTTTTAAGCAGTGCATGAGAAAGCACATTTTGAAGTCATTTTGTGATTATATTATTTTCTTTACCTTCCAACAACATTCAATCCTCTATCCCTCTAATTGTAATTGAAATATGTGGAGCAATTTTCATAGTTTCTGTTTGAGTGTAGGCTTTTCGGTTATGCTGTTTAGACTTTAGATTTAAGTGCAGAAAATGACTAGATGTGTGATTTTGAGCAGATTAATTTCTGAGGACCTAGGTTTTCACTCTTATAATATAGGGACAATGATAATATTGCTTACATGGTAGCCTTACTGAGGAGCTAATGGGCTATTATTTGAAAAGTTCTTGGCATACAGTAATTGATAACCCAAGGTGTGGCAGATTTTCCACAGCCCCTAGATCAGAGCCTAGACGCCAATTAATTCTGGGTGGTTTCTTGAAGGATGTAGAGCTGCTGTGGAAAAGGAAGACAAGTGATTGTTTTTCCAGTGAGCTCCAGCCTCCTTCCTCTGAGCCCGCCCTCGGCCCAAAGCAAGTCACGCGGAGCCACACACAGCACAAAAGCAGTTCATGAGGAGGAAGCCTTGTCAACAAAGGGATTTTTATGCATCTTAGAAGCCAAACATGCAGCTTATGTTTGGATTTTCATATGAATAAAACTTCAAAAATTAGAATAGCCAGCTGTGAAAAGCTTGGCCGCTCTTTGATCTGTGGATCAAGAGCTTATAGTAAGGAACAATAAACGAGAGAAAAATACTACCTTTTGAGTATTTGTCTCTATAATGATAGAAGTTTCCAAACTTCCTTAAGTCACAAATAATGTCAATTAGTTTTGACGGGGCCAAATGTAAATACTGAGTCTCCTCCAGGCTGTCGATTGAGTGGACACTGTGTGGAATGTCACAGCTTCAACCTGGGGGAGCAGCAGAAGTGAGCGCTCTCGATTGGCCTTCTGTTCTCATCCCCACCAGAGGTGCTGAGTCTAACCTTTCTTGTTCTTTCACTCTTCTTGCCCACCCCCAATTCCAAATGCAAACTGATTTTTAAAGATCTCCATATTAATATGACAAAAAGAAGAAATTTGAGAGTAGAAAAAAGACTCTTTTTTTTTTTTTTTTTTTTTTTCTCATCCTGGTTTTGGCATTGAAAGTCCTGTATCCTGGAAACTCCTTCACTGCTTGATACATCAGAATGCTTGGTCATCATAACTAGGTCTGTCAGTGAGCACAAACATAATTCAGGAAACCACAGATTAAGAGCACCGTGAAAAAGCTTGTGAGGCTGAAGCATAGCATCTCCCTTTCAGTATTCATAGATCTCTGAGACTACAGTGAAACTAATGTTATTTTTGACTTGAGAGGACAAACCGAAACACAGCAGTTGGAGGAGAAACAGTACTGGTGATGAGGAAGAGAATGAATAGAAGGAAAGGTACAGCAAACAAACATTCATTTAATACTTTATGCCAGAGCTGACAGTGTTATTTTATAAATATCCCTTCAGTACTAAACATTCTTCTTAACTTTAAGGTTCTGACAAACTTTTGCAAGTTGAAAATCATAAATTGCAATGCATTTGTTCCTAGTCATTTGGGCTCATATTTTCATGTTCCTTTGCTTGCTGCTTGCCAAGTGAAGGGAGGTCATACATTTGAGTAAAAAAGAAACATAATGATTTGTTAAAAACTAGTTTCAAGGATGTGGAAGGGCCCATTTTCCACCCACGACCATCTCACCATTTAAAGGTTGGCAAAGGGTCTTCTACAGTAAGGGACAGAGAGGAAGGGCAGTACAGAGAGACCATGCAAATCCCCACGTTTGCTCTATCATTTCCAGCCATCTTCATCTCCTCCTCCTCTTTCTCCTGGAAAAGAAACTGGGCTCCTGGCATCTGCATATTCTGTCACTTCTTCTGGGATGAGGAGAGGAGGAAGTGTTGGAAGAACAGAAGGAAGTTTGCAGAACTTGCTTGTCTCTGAAAGAAAGGAAGCTTAACATTTAAAGTTCCATTTTGCAGTGCAGGTTGCACACGGCACGTGCCTGGGCTATGGAACATGGTGGCCTAGCCACACAGTCCACTGCGAGTACTGGACAGTTACCATCCTGACTGTGAGGGAATGTGGGCCGTGGAGTCCCAGCTGCCACTGCCTGGAATCAGGAGAAAATACTGCTCTGTATATCGGGAGCTTGGGAAAAGGTCAAAATTCAAATTTCCAAATAGGATTTCCACTGAATGTGTATTGATTTTGGATCATTGTAACTTGACAAAAACGTAAGATAAAACATCATCAATTGCAAACTGTCTATTGTTATCCTCATTTTATAGAGAAGAAGACAAACTCAGTGAGCTCCTGTGAGTTTTAAGGTGCAGTGCTGCCAAGGTTCAAGTGTACAGCTGTGGAGCAGTGAATAACATGCTCCTAAACACCACGCAGCGCCGTGCTGCGCCTGTATGGAGAACTTCCTGTGCTCCAGGCACTATGCTCACTCCTGAGAACACAGCAGCGAGCAAAATATGAATGCACCCCACCTTTATGGAGCTTCTGTTCATTTAAAAGTGACTGATATACAAATTAGATTGTTTTGTTTAAAAATCACTGTAGTTGCTTGACTCTCACAGCTCTCTCGCCATTTTGAAAGAGAATTCCAGCGGAGGTGCTATTTCTCGATATTCCTGCCTTTGTAATCATAGGAGGTGGCTGGGGCAGCTGTCTGCCAGTCCTGCAAGGAAGTCCTTTTGTTTAGAAGGGGAAATAAAGTATGCCAAGATGGCCAGCTGCTGATGAAACGGGAAAGTGAAGGTGATTGTTCTTCATCATTGTTCTGTTATGTATAAAACAGAAAAGAAATAATTGAAAAATATTTATTCGTGCTATCTCTCTGGAAACAAAAGTTATCTATAATACAGATATCTTGCTGGTTGCAAGTTTTGTTTTTTTTATTCCTTTGTTAGTAACTGGCAAATTTAAGAACTACTTATATTGGGAGCAGTTATTGTGGGAGTTTGTGCCTCCCCAAACTAAGTCTTACCATGATAATTAGGATAGCTGATTAAACACTAGCGTTACAGGCAGCTGAGTTAGATAAAAATTAATATACATACAGAGAGGAACTGGGCTCTCAAAGAAGTCAGGGAAAAATAAAGACATCAGAATTGTAGCTGGAGGTGCATCTGAAGAAGGCCAGGTCTCTATAGATAGAGATGCAAGGACCAGGCCGATATGTATTTCTAAGGCATAAAGAGTAACTTGGAATATTCTGTAATTAGCACCACCGGGTCCAGGAAGTCCATATGGGCATCAGTCACTCAGGTGCGTGACCAGAACATCTGGACCCATCGCTTCCCCTAGATGCCTTTCTTCCTTCCCTGTACTCTTGTTATGCGACTTGTTTTCCTGCTGGACCAATATTAGCTAAGCAGCTATACTTGTCATCCTATTGGTTGATTGTAGTTTGACCCATGTTGTGAATTTGCTCTGTAAATTACTCTGAACAAAAGGCCTGGGTGATCACCCACTCATACCCTTCCTGTCCCTCAGGAGCTATGTCTCAGTAAACCTTTCCTACTTTCAATCGCCATTGTTCCTTGGAATTCATCCTTCAATGTCAGGGGACACAAACTCAGTGCATCTTCCATCTAGAAGGTTATGTTTCTTTTATATTATTACCATTATCTATTTCTGACTCTATAGGGCAGTAGGAAAGTCAACATACATAAGCTTGTTGTTAAGGGAAAGGCTATATATGTGTGTGTGGAGGTAGGAGGTATAAGTAAATTTTTGCCCCCTCTATTTAAGTTTGCAGCGAGCATATATCTAAAAGACCATCTCTGTTAAAAACATATATCACCTTCTTTTAGGATCTACATAGTCCATACCTAGATAAGAGGTTGGCAGTTCCGGCACGAAGGTCAAATGAAACTTGATGCTGTTTTTTTCTTAACTTTCTGTGAGCTAAGGTTTGGTGTTGAATATTTAAATGGCTGAAAGAAAAATCAAATGAAGCATGTTATTTTTGCCAGGCAAAATTACATAAAATTCAAATTTAAGTATCCATAAATAAAGTCTTATTGGAATGCATCCCTGTTCATTTCTTTATACATACTGTGTATGGCTGATTTTTTTTAGCTACAGTGGAAAAACTGAGTGATTACTACAAAGACTGTATGGCCCACAAAGCCTAAACATTTACTGTTTGATCCTGACAAAAAAGCACACTAACCCACAGATTAGAAGGGACTAGTCATGTGTATAGAATAACCATTTATCACTTATAATAAGGAGCAGCAAACATTTATACAGAAAGATTTCTATTTAATTTGTCCACATACATACACACACACAAACACACACACACATATATGATACATTGTATGTATTTTACATTTCTGTTCATTTGTGTTTTGATCCATGCTTTACTACAACTGTGACTGACCTTGACGTGACATCACTGGAGAAGTAAAGACACGACTTGGCTTTTGATGTACTTTTCCCAGAGCTCTTAGTACACTTCTGGTTCCAAACTGTGACTCTATATTTACTGTCTGTAGAGAAGCAAAAAAATATGCAGAGATTTTCTTCCATGCTCCCTTCTCTCCCAACTCACTGGATCTTGCCCACCCCCCCAATACCATTACTGATTATGCAGAAATGATGTGCCTGAAAATATCCTGTTAATTTGTTCTTTTCTGTGTTGGTTTAATAAATCAACACTGGAAATTGAACTATTAATTTTTTAAAACATTCAACAGCAAAGGAATATCAGAGGAAAAATGAGAAGAATTGGAAATTATCACCTAAGAAATATTTACCTTCATAGTAGCCCTTGTGTAACAGTGCAGACTGAGATGCTGCCATTCGTTACTGAATAGTAGAGAAAAGGAAATGGATTGTTGTGTATGCTTTTCAGAGCTGGCTTGAGTGATGATTAGATGAACTAAAAGTGAGCAGGGAGGTCTAGGGACTGAGTGGCCAGATCAAAAGGAACACTGAAAAAAATCATTGTAGTGAAATGCGAGATGAGGCTCAATTGTTTTCATCATACAGATAAAGTACATGGACCAGGAATGTCAACCCTGGAATCAACAGAACTTGGATTTTAATTCTGGTGCTGGAAGATAGTGGCTGGGAGAGGAGGGTCTTGAGCAGTATGTTAATCTTACTGAATTTTGGTTTTGTCATTTGCCAGAACTTCTTCTTTTATGGACTTATTGTAAGGATTGAATAAGGCATGTACAGATGTGTGTATCACCAGATCTGATCCAGGTGCTCAGTATTCATTTATTATTTTTATTAGTAGTATAGACGTTAAATGAAATAAATAGCAGTAGGAATCACTGCAAAATGAATCAAATACTTTGGTACGTGGTCAATTTCTCCCTACTCATAATGGAAGACAGTGGAAGGAATAATAAGTGGAAGCTAGGAGTTCTATGCTTTAGTTTGATAAGAATAATAGCAATATGAACTATTTATTCAGTTCTAACTATGTATTTCATATTTACAACAATCCTTCCTAGGTAGTGTAATTACTCCCATTTAAATAGAGTGGAATTAATCTTAAGAAATCTTGACTAGTGGGATAAAGTTAACACATCTAGAAAGTTGCAGAGGTGAGATTTGAACTCAGGCCAAGTGAATTTAGAGCCTCTATTGAATAAGCTTAAGATTAGGTTCTTTATGGTTGTCCAGTTAGTGAGCTCTATAGCCAAAAGCGTAACAAGGCTTCCACATAGTTGTGTAGGTCACGCACTACACAACTCAAAGAATGTTCTATTAATGCTGCTAAATGCAGTGAATACCTGGGTGGTACTGGAGAAGTTTTTTAACTCATCTGGGTTTTAGTTTTCTTGTCTCTAAAGGGAAAAGTTTGAACTAATTGTTTACTAGATCTTTCCGGCTGAATGTCTAGTGTGAATGTGTGGATAATTAAAAAATAATTTCTAATGTGCTTTGGAGAGCTTTCTGCACATCTGAATTTGTACTTATTTGATAAAATAAATTTCTGAAACAAATCAAATAAGGACATGACACTTGGAAAATCTGCCGCTAAAAGATTAGGAGAGCTGTCTAGTTTTCCAAGCATGTTCTCCTGCTTGGGCTCCCCACGCCATGAAGAGGCAGTTCATATCTTCAGTTGATGTTAGAACAGTAAAAACAGTATGTCCCTTCTAAAGCAGCCCCAGGAGAAGGAATATACTTAACTGAACAAACTGGAAAGCCTTTCTTTGCTATGATGTGAACTGCATGAAAATTACATATAAATACACCATGGATTCAAAAGCAGTTATTGAAGTAAATTAGATGTTTTTCACAGAAACTTATTTTAATGGAGCAATTAATGAGACAAGGATTGTACATATTATTCATCTGCAAACTTAAAAGGCATGATTTTGTTGATAATATTGTGGATCTAATGATATCTAAAGAAAATTAAATCTAGTTATCACTACATCAGAACCCATCACTGTTTCCGCTTACATACTTTGCTTGCTTTTGGTTAAGTGATTGCATTCTGTACGCTGCCATAGCTGTGAAATGATTAGAAGATTCTGTTCAGTTGTATTCTACCCTCAGTATTAATGAGTAAAAAGTTATACATTACTGTTAAAGGCATACAGTTAAGGTAAATTAAAAAGATAAAAATAACATGCTTATATTTCTATCTTTGCATTTCACTGGGCTTTTTAAATTTTTTTGGAGTTATAATTTCTCTGAATCCTCAAGGAATTTTCATGGTTCTGCCCTAGCAAATGACATAGCTCCTGCAGTCTTTCTAAGCGAGACAGTTAATTTACTTTTCCTATGTGAAAGATGGCTACCGTGTTCACAATGAATCAAGGCTGGGAATAACTGTACTGTTTCTAATATTTCCAGTGCTTTTAAGTGACCTCTTGGTGTCTACTTCAGGTTGACTCACTATCCCTTGGCTCCACTTTCTACCTTCTTGTCTCAAATTTTTTACTTTGAGTTTTTCTTTTACCTGAAATTTGTCTTTCATCCACTATTTTCAGTTGGGGACTTTGCCCTTCAAAATCCAATACAAGTTATGCTTCCCTTAGTAAGGTTCCCTCAGACTCCTCTATCTTCTGAAGCCCTGAATCATTTTGTTTATAGTTTGGTTGTAACCACTGTGGCTGCATTTGCTGAAGTGTAGAATTGGGAACACATGCTTTGACAGCTATAAATATACTTCTAAGAACAATGTGATAGATTATTTGAAATCAAGACAGTTCTAGAAAACCAATGGTGTTATGTTTGCCTTAATTGTAGCACTCATTACAGTCTGCCTTGTGTTGGTGTTAATTACGTGTTTGTTTGGATTTTTCCTGATGTTGCAAGTAAAATTGTGGCATATTCAATCCCCATATCACCCCACACCTGTCACAATCCTTTGTCTGCACTAGGCACTTCTTATGCAGCCATCAAATACTAAATTAATATCACATGCAGCCATTGCACTGACTTCTGGGGATGAGACCTGGTGCCTCCTGCTGAGTGACTGTAAAAGACATCAGCCAGTCTCCTTGCTTAGAGTTAGAGAGTGAAGGTCAACTCGAAGAAATGATATCTAAGCAGAAAACTGGAAGATGAAATGATTTTGTCAAGGAATAGTAGAGCTTTGATATCAGAGTGGGGAGATTTTTATGTGAAAACATACAGAAGTGAGAGAAAAATTGTCATTTGCAGAAAGTAATTTCCTCAATATCATTTGGAGTATAAGATGTGAAAGGACTAAGAAGAGAAGCCATCAGTGGGTCAGGCACTCTGGACCTGGGTGGGCATCAAACACAGCCCCTGAGTGAATGCTATAGTTTACATAAATTGGGAGAAATGTCGGACCAGGAGAGGCGCTTATTGAGGCAACTCAACTTAATAATTAGGGAGAATCTACTATCAGATAGGAGTTTTGTGTCGAAATCTATATCATTCAGTGCTGAACAAATTCAATTACCACCAATTAACTATTTGCTTTTTCTGCATTTCTGGGCGTTAGCATGGGACAGAGCATACCAGAGGGTAAGTAAACATCGCTGTAGTTCCCTGCCTCCTTCTCTACATTTATGCACAATTGCTGAACTACAGGGATTCACTACATAAAATGTAATGTGCCTTTCTTCCAATAAGGGTGGGGCTTCAGTCACTTTATTGACTGTTTTGAAGCTTCTTTGTCATCTTCTGATTAATATTACAACTGAGTCTTATATAAAATGGAATTTACATTCAGATATTCCCTTAGCAACCATCAAGAAAATCAAACACATCTGTTCAGAAGCAGTTCATAGAAAACTTTGAAGGATCTCATTAGCAAGAATAACTTTTTATTTTTATTTTTTAATTGAAATATTTATTGGTACATTATATATACACATCATGATTGCACTCCCCAATGGGGATTTGTACCAGCATAAGACACAACTTAATTCTCATTTTTTCCATAGCCCTAACTACCCTACCACCCCCCATATACATACAATTTATTTCCTTTCTTTTTTGATATAATCACATTATTTTCCCCCCTTCACCCTATTTCAATATGAGTATTTTCTATTTTACAATATATAACATGTAATTCTAGAACTCATTTACGTCTTTATTTTCTCATACCAGAGAAAAGATACGATATTTACCTATCTGTGACCTATTTATTTCACTTAGGAGGATATCCTCAAGGTATGTCCATTTAAGTATAAATGACTCAAACTTATCATTTTTTTTTTTTTTTTTTTTTTTTTAGGTTTTTGGAGACAGGGTCTCGCTTTTGTGGTTCAGGCTGGCCCTGAGCTCAGCCTCCAACTCACATCACAATCCTCCTGCCTCTGCCTCCCAAGTGCTGGGATTACAGGCGTAAGCCACCACGCCCGGCACTGTGGTATGTGGTACTGGTTGCTGCTGGGTGTGGGTCTCCACACCCAGTATTGTTATGTGGTTACCGGGGAATCGAACCCGGGTCCTTGCGCTTGCGAGACAGGCGCCGGAACCACTGAGCTAAC
>PVIR01008150.1:0-57704 GCA_004026965.1 Petromus typicus
AGTGACTGACAAGCCAGACAGATCTCAAGTCACCAGAAGACATGAAGTGAGTGAGGGCCAACCACCCGGGAGATGCTCATTTTCCCTATAACTGCAGTGGCTAAGAACAGATTCAAAGACAAAGTCATTATGAATTTCAAGATGACAGTCAAAAAGCCAATGTAAAACTCACATGCACATGCAGTGAGTGCACATCCTGCTCCAAATGCTCACTTAGGGTTTTTCCCAGCAATTGCCTGGTCCTAATCCTAAATTACCAGTCATAAAGTTAATGGAAATATTGTCAAGTATGTTCCTCATGTTTCAAATATTTGGGATAAACATAAGAAAGTAGAGCAAGAAAAAAGGATAGATGAATGGATGTAGAGACAGACAGACAGATGGCTGCTATTTCAAATTGTTGGAAAACAAATATGCTTTGCCATTATATCAAAACTCCCACATCAGTGGTTAGGCAATGATCAAATCTTCACACTTTCATTGGTCATGAAGATAAATATTAATCACTACATTAGAAATTTGCTGGAAAATTTGTAAAATAGAAGTCAATGTTTTAGTTTGTCAAAAAGAGTAGTAATCACATCTGCAGATATATTTCTCCCAGAAATCATTGTACAGACTTTCTGACCATCACCATCACTGAATGTCTTTTGAAAAGATGTAAAACTGCATATCAAGAACCAATATGGTGGGTAGAGGAATAGGAAAAAATTAGAATCAAGTCAAGTCATATAATGGTACAAATTGTCAATGTTGAGTGTGATCATGATATGTATATAAAATATACCTATAAAAACCACATAAAGTAAACAAAATATTAAGGTACTTAAATTATTTAATCATAAAAAATGAGAAGCCATGTCATGTACTGATACAAATTCACAATGTTGACTATGATCATGATGTGGATATAAAATATAGCAATGAAGTCAATTTAAAAAAAAGAACCACTCTAAAAATGCCCTGTAAAGTAGCGAATGATAGCTTTTGCAAAGCCATTAAAATAGGAAAGGTCAAGAGTTACTCTGAATTAAGAATATGCTGTAAGGGATTACACAAATACATATATCAATGCTCAGATATTCCTCAGAACTATGGCAGAAATAAATCAATTCTACTGTTACTCTCACCTTAGAAATACAGTAAACATTAACATTTCTATACAGTCCCTCTGGGTTTCAGCTACCCAAGTTCAGGCTCAAAAATCACCTTTCTCTGCCTATCTACTCTCTCCACTCCCAAAACAGGTGAGTTGACCTTGGAAGTGTTGCCTTGGGTCTGGCAAACATCTTTTATCCATTTTGGCATGTTCTATTCTAACTGTTCACAGTTTTCTTACTACTGACCCTCCACAGCTTTGGGAAAGTACGGCTCTGTGTTCTTTCCGTATTGAGTAGGAAATGAATGAACAAATGAATGAGTGAATGAATGAAATGGGATCCTCTTGTTTGCCTGAGGTCAGAATACTCGCTGTCTCCAGCCCTACCTAGTGGGAATTGGCCAGCTATGTCCCTTTTTATCATCAAATCCCCATAATTTCTAATGAGTAAATGAAAACCCTGTCTGAAGTCTAGAAAGATCTAGCCATTGTTCTTGATGATGCAACACTACACAGGGTAAAGTAACAGCTTCCATTGTAAGGTAGGTTGCAACTTGATATAATTTTAAGCTTATTATGATTAAATGAAATTTCAGTGTCTCGAAATTTAATGACTTATCACAAAAATACCCAAGAAAAACAACTTGCATTTCAGTGAAATCTAAGAAAGATATCTAAGAAAGAAAGGGTTTCTGTTCATCAATAGAAATTACTGTTTAAGTAGTAAGGCTATGTCCAATGCTCAACTTCAAGATAGCTTTTTGTTAATGTTTAAAAAAATTGTTTCTATCGTTCTTCATATCAATTAATGAGGTCACACTTGGGCTTAAGAAGGTTATATTCCCACATCTGCAGGGAATCTGTATGATTTAAACAGCTGATGTTAGCCAGTCAGCAGGTTGATACTGATTTTTTATTTAGTAAATAATGAATATTAACCTATTGATTCCCATAAAATTTGAAAAACTACAATGTCTCTAATTCTGAATCTTTTGTTAATTAGAAAAGGACTTTTTACAGATAAGAAAATTCAGTAGAGCTACATTAAGAGGCTAGTAAATATTTGCTATCAGCTACATAGTATTCATGATTCTTACAAACATAGATTTTTTATCTGTCCTATTATTAGTTCTATAATTCTTTATAACAATAAAACTTAAGATTTAAAAAGCAGACAAAGATACATAGAGAACATATACATTCAATATACAAATGTTTTATATCATATGCATGTATATATGATGTTATATAAATGAATATTCTATATTCTCTGCATGAATTTATATGTATTTAAAATTAATTTTTATTGATATGTAAGGTAACTTTACAGCAGATTATTATTAAAATGTGACTACAATAAAGCATCAATTGATTGTAGAAAGAATACATTAACAGAGGCACTGGTGTTTAAAATTCCTCAGTAATTGATTTTTAGGGACCACAAGCAAAGTTTGACATTTCACATTTCCAAGTGCTCAGCATTGAGTAGTCTGAAGCAATGAAAGTGATGTAAAACCAAAGCATTTTGATTGTGGTTTCAGTTAGATGTCTAATTTGTTGGTGCACATTTGATTTTACTAAAAAATGGCAAACTATTGTAGAAGTCTGTTGTGCTTGTAATTTTCCAGTTAAGTTCTTGAGTTAATTGTAAATTGATGGCAAGAAAATCTAGTGTGTTCACCTACAGGTGTGTCAATGACAGGAAGAAGAGGCTGTGTCTTTATTGGCAGATGCCTTCTCCTTATTGCCTCTATTCTCTGCGAAGAGAGAAGGTCCTGTTGTTCCCCATGTCTATCAGGTGCAACACTGTAATGCTGGTATTGAGAACTAGACACATTATGGTGTGACTTACGTTTTCCAAATCCCATGTGGGGAAGTGCTTTATCTCTCAGTGTCTTAAGGAAGTCACTGCACACAAAGTGTGAGTCAAAATGAGGCCAACCCAGAAAAGACTGGGACCCTAATAACACAGGACTGGTCTCGGAAACGGACATTGCAGCACAAAAAGAAGACAGAGAACACTGTCAGAGTTAGAGACACTTGGAAACTCCATTTCGTGAGAGCAAGAGACCTTGAAGAAGACAAATCCTCGAGAAGAAGTAACAGAGAACTCTATCCTGACCTTTGGATTTCCTAAAAGTGTTAAGAATAAATAAATAAATAAGCAAAACCATCAAAAGTTAGAAGTAAGTTGTTTTATGTACAGTGAACAAGGAAAGTTATAAGGTTAAAATATGAACAGATAAAGGAAAGAAAAGAGGAAGAGAAGTACACATGACATCAAGTGGGACAGAGGGAGCCTCAAAGACCAAAACAGAGAAAAAGAAAGATTTATAAGAAGGAATAGTTAGAAGTGTAATGAGACAGTGAGAGGAAAAAAATAGTTACATTTTAAGAAGTCAGGCTAAGAAGAGACCTTGTTACTAATTGGCAAGTTTTGGAGAGTTGCTGTAGGCACTCTGCTGGTGGAAAGACAGCGATCAGGAGACCAGGCTCTCTGGACAGTCAGAGGACATACGTGTGCTGTGCGTTGCTCCTTCCAGACTCTCAGCACTTAGTCCAAGTGCCCATCAAACAGGAAATGCTTAACAGGTGCTTCTTCAGTGAAAGAACTTTGGCAGCTATTAAGGTTACTGAATTTGGTCTAGTCATTGCAAGAAATGTTCTTGATATAATTTAAACAATCTTCCCACCCAGAAGCTACATACTTCCCTAGAATCTTAGTGAAATAATGATGTGGTGATGGGCACTAGATGAAATGAAATTTTCTCTTAGACCTTTTCTGTGTCCTTTGCTTTGTAATTTCTTAGAAATAGAGCTCTTCGGACAGCTAAGGCAAGTCTGACACTTGAATAAATGATACAACAATAAATATGTTTTTATATTACTAAAGATTTACTAATTTAGTAACTAATTAAAAGATTTACTAAATCTTTTCTAAATATTCAGGCCCTAGAGATCTGTGAAATATGCTCCCAGTAGACAGTGTGTAGCATAGATGATACAAATGTTTACATCATCATCTTGTAATTTCCTCATGAATTAGGAGAACAAAAACAGAAAATAGAAGAGGAGTAAATTCTTGGTGCTTCTTCTTTTCTTAAATTCCATAGTCACAACCTGAGTCCTATTTCAATTTTTATTCTTCTCTGACAATGAGCTGACAGGCAATAAGAGTATTTGTGGTGGAGAAACAATTTAATTGTCCTGCTAAGGAAGAAAATGAACTCATACAACACAGGACCCCCTCCCTATCTAGTTCTCTATTAGAGCTCAAATGTCAACTATGCCACAGAAAGAAGAGAAATAGAAACAAAGATCTTACACACTCTATTTTGGTTGTCCACCACTCCTGCTTCCCTAAAATTTTATTCATCATTTTCTGTTAAATAAAAACAAACTCCCAAACATTAATTTCATTTAACCAAATAAATACTCATCAATCATCAGGAATATGTCAACGTCTCTAGAAAGCCCCTAGTAAACATGAAGCTGGCTGGTTTTAGTCAAATTAATTGATGGTGGTGTGAATTAAATTATTGGAACTTCTTCAAAATTCTGTGCAGCACATGGAAAATGAAGAGCAGAACTACTGCCTACTGTCTCAGTGTTCATTTGCACATCAATGCTGAGCACTGGGTTTCATGGAAATGATCTTGATTCAGGTCTGAGAAGAAGACGGAGGCATTCAGATATACATGGGGTCACCAGAACTCTCAGCGCTTGCATGCCAACATTTCAAATGATCTTTTCAGTGCAACAGACAAGGTCCTTCATTGTTTTGTGTCTGCTGAGACAGCATCATGGAAGCCTGAATAGAACTGAAGAGGCGGATGTTTTCAATTCTTCTCCAACATTTTTTTTCATATAATAGAATATTCTGCCAAAAAAACAAATCAAACTCCAACAGCTTGAGATTTCTGTCTCTTTCCCTTTTGTGTTTCGATCCTTTTAAAAAAAATTAGATAAATTATGAACAGTTTTCTCAAATAAGCTAAGTTTTGATCAACAGTATATTGAGAAATGGACAGTATTTTTCATCATATTTAATTTATAGGTAAAGCACAGAACAAGAGACATTATTAGCTGTGTCATAAATATAAGAGACATTGGGAAATTAAGATCATTTTTCAGAAGATGTCATATTCAATCTAGGAAGTAGTGGGCCAGGGATTTAGCTCAGTGGTTCCAGCGCCTGTCTTGCAAGCACAAGGGCCTGGGTTCGATCCCTGGTAACCACATACAATACTGGGTGTGGAGACCCACACCCAGCAGCAATGAGTACCACATACCACAGTGCCGGGCGTGGTGGCTCACACCTGTAATCCCAGCACTCGGGAGGCAGAGGCAGGAGGATTGCTGTGATGTGAGTTTGAGGCTGAGCTCAGGGCCAGCCTGAACCACAAAGTAAGACCCTGTCTCAAAAAACCTAAAAAAAAAAAAAAAAAAAAATCTAGGAAGTAGTGTGACAGAAAAACATCTATTTTTAAATATCTGATGATTCAAGAAGATAATTATCTTTTATTAGTAAGTCATATAGATCATGAGAAAATCCAGAAAAATGTTTCAGGGACAAATCAAATGTCTTATCTCTAGCTGAAACACTGAAAAAATTCCTCTGTGAACTCTTCCAATTTCCCTTCTAATCATGCAGAGTATAAGCAACATGAAGAAGGGGCCTAATATTCTCTTTACTGCTATATCATCAGTGCTTCAAATAGTGCCCAAACTACAGGAGGAGCACAGTGCACAGTCATCGAATAAAGTGATGGATGCATTACTAATGACCTAGCTGGAAGCACATACAGCTTTGTAAACCCACATTATTAACAAAACCAAAGAGAAGGTACTCAGAGGGCTTCATAGATTCAGCCACTCCCCCTAGCTCAAGTTCGACTTTGTCATCTGCTTCTTGCCTTGCTAGTTCCTCAAGTGGAACAGCGCTGGCATGTCCCCAATAAATGCATCCTTAATCTTCTGAACTTGGTCTTCTGTAAATTAATATTTTTCAGTACTTTGAATCTTTACCTTGATTTTTAGGGCTTCTGCTGCTTTCCTTCCCCCTCACCTCTGTCCCTTCCCTCCCTCACATGAGGTCTCATTTCATTTTCTTCACATCAGGATTAAATACAATTTATAATCCTTCGATCTGGCTCAAGTTACAGTTATTCCTGTATAACAGGTTATTCCTATGTAGTCAGTTATTAGTACACAACAAAAATGGGTCTGTAGGATTTCTTTATATATTTAATTGGATCACACGCTTTGCTGTTCAAGGCTCTTAATAGCTCATATATTTCTATAGAATTTTGTTATATTGTCTAAGATTTCCCAACAAGCTTTTCAAGGTATCTCCATCAATTCTAGCCACATCATTCTATTTTATTGACCCCTGTTCTTTACTATTCTTCAAACACAGATGGTAAACATAATTCCCCCCTCCCCTTGCACACATTGCAGAATGTAATTCACTCCTTACATTAAATGGCCTTACTTCAGATAGCACTGTTCACATAAAGCAAGGCAGGTCTAGATAAGTTTTTCCTTTCTTCAAGTTCACATAGCATTTATCCAACGTTTGTCAAACTCCACATATAACCTTATATATGCAATATGTTTATATTTCATATTGCAAGTTCTTGGGGATACTGATGATGTCATTCCTGTCTATTTCACAGTCTCCTCCACAAGGATTGGCTTTTAGTAGGGCTTTGATCATTGACTTAAGAAATCAATTTAGCCATACATCTTTGACAAGAATAAGTCAGTGATTTTACCGAGCATTCAATTGTTCATTTAAAGCATGATTCAGTTTTACATTGTCATTTGTACTTGGGAGATAATTATTAATAGCAGTAAAAAGAGAAGGTGTTTGGAAGCTTAAAATGTTTTAGATATCTTAAAATAAGCTCAGTGAGAATGAATTTTCCACTTTCTCTGTGTTAATGGATAAATACTAATTAGTATTTCATGATTCTCCTGGTATAATCATTGTTAGAATGGTAAAACACAGTATAGATGGTGAAATAATTTGTTGTGTGATATCAAGTGCATGGAGGCCTGTGAGCTATAAACTGGGGTGCTCCCACTCACCAGAGACTACTATAAATCTAATGTTACTATTGGGTCTGGGACTAGATCAGCTGTTCTCAAATCTTAGCATGTCTTAAGATTATGCATGTTCAAAAGTTGCTGTTGTACAGATTATTATGTTCCATCCACAGGGTTTCTGAGCCAGTAGGCCCTAAGCAGAGCTCATTATCTGAAACTGAAATAAAGACTCGAGGCACAGCAGTGAGGCAGTGAGGGCAGACACACGAGCTGCTTCCCGATTGGCTCCCACCCAGGAGCGTTTGTAAGGCGAGCTGTGTTCATATCTGAAAGTTCACAGTGGGATGACTCTAGGTCAAGAACTCACTGTACACATAGAGGTCCCCAGAGTACATAGTTTTGAAATGTTCTGATGGTGTTTTCTGGCCTGGAAACTCATACAATGTCATTTGTTTCTTGTCATACATATCCTCACAAAATTTCATTTTAGTTGATGAATAACTCAATAATAAAAGCAGAGTAAATGGATTTTGTAGCACTGAATTTTAAAACTAGAATCATTATTGAGTGCTATTTAATATTGTTACCATTGATTTAAAATACAAATAATTATTGCTTGGATAACAAATAAATAATCAAATTAATTTTTTTACTTTCTTCCTATTTTCCACTGTTATTTGTCTTTTATTTAATACTTTATTTATATATATATATATATATATATATGAGTTTTTTTAAAAAATAAGTCATGCTACATTTGAGCTTGCATGTTTCAATTCAATTACATCTTCTTACATGAAGATATAGTTAAGTAAAGAATGGGGGAATACTAATTATCTCATACCAATACTAACTTTATCTGATATACAAATGATCATAATGGATTTATACATAAACTATATTTTTGATAGCTCACTACTGAATGCCTGATATTATTATATAAGATTCCTGATATAGTTCTCTAATATATTAAGCAAGATAATAATGTAGCTATACCATTAAAATGTTTTAAGGCTGCTTATTTGCATAGACACATATTATATACATATGTATATGCATGCTCAAAAAAAAAATATATATATATGCATTATTCACTATATATTTCCAAATTTTGAGTATGGAGATCATCAATGGTTGTAATTTCTTATATAGCCTATACTTCTCCTACTTTCTACTTTCTGTCTTGTTTTGTTATAATGATACATATACATTATTTAACTGTTAGAAGTCTAAATATTGGAAAATTTAAGTAATTGTAGTTATAGTGAAACATTGCACTTTAACAGGTTGTATTTTTTTTACAAAGTCTCTGAATTTCCCTAGATATAGCTTAAGAGTACAACATAAAAGACAATGTTAAATCCAGTATGAAAGCATATAGGTAGGCCAGAGTCCCCTAAGACTCCTTATACAAAGTCATCATGGGCTCTTTTACTAACAAATCCACACATTAAGCATGTAGCATGTGAACAAGTCCAGCTTGTTGCTCACATAGAAGTGGAAGGTTATGGTGCCCACTGGCCCACAACCAGCACATGTTGTGAAGAACTCTAAAATTAGAAGACACTCGGTGGCATCACTTAAGCCTATTTCTGGACTCTGTAGAAAAACAAATGCTGGTACAAAAGAGCTCTGCCAAACACCAGCTGGTCTGGTAGTCAACATTCAAGAGCTCTTAGAGTTTTAAAACATGTCTTACATGTGGGAAAATCAATTGTCATTACATTCATTCTCTGTGACTTGACTGTACAGATTGTATAAGAACCAAAGTACCCCAGTGAGTATACACATGATTAAGCAATTAAATTATTATTGATCTTGATATTTAATGTGAAAATGAGCCACAACAAGGCCATTTGTAATCCTGGGATTAGTCACTGACACATATAGTTTCTTCTTGGTGAGAAGCAGAACTTTGATGTATAAAGAGATGAGAGCTGTGTAAACCCTTCTACTCTGTATTTCTCAAGTATAGTGGCTCCAGTACATAGTCTGTGTTAAATCAAATAAGATCTGTGACTTAAATATGTCTTCACTTGAAAACAATGATTATTCTCCAACCCTGACCTAACAGCGACCTTTAAAACAGGGCCTTTCAAAATTCCAGGGTCTTTTTCTACAACCTGTTTCATGTTCTACTTGCTCCTTACAGGGAAATCAGTGTACCAAGCCTTGAAAACTAACTCACTGCCTCCATCATCTCAGAGACTGCATAGTCTTGGATTGGTGCCAATGTAATGAACAAACAGATCTGACTGTATTTCAGTTGTGGGTCTGTCTTGGGTTTGTGAAGTCAGTCATCCCACAGAAACATCCTGGCTTACTAAGAGCACATACACAGGGTCCCTGTCTCTACAATTAGGCTTAAAATGGATGACTTCTGACAAGAGCTCTTGGAAAACCATCACTCACTTCTTTCCATCAATTCCATGTTACTTCCCAAGGGTTTGTTCAACAGATGGACATAATTTGCATACTTGACTACCACCGCTTTCTTAATTACATTTTCCCAGAGTACTCTATTATATTTGCAGTCTATTAGGTTTCTGGTAGAATATCACTTTGAAAAATACGCACAGTCTATATTAAGTTGTTATATGTTCTACCCAGAAGGTTTCTTTGCAAAATCTCACACATGGAAGCTTTAGGCAGTGAGGATGCATTGAAAAATCTATGACTAAACTAAGTTTCATTGTAGTATCAAATGTGTATAGTAATTATATCTTGTAATAAGTCTAATGCTTTTACTATATTTTATATGACAACAAAACATAAATAAGTAATCATATGAAATATATTTAAATTTTCATTTTGTGTTAAATTGATCATGAATTTTTAACACATCCTAAACAAATCAACAGTGAAAATTTAAGTCTTGGGAGGCAACGGGGATTAAAAGTTAGAACAGAAAGTATAACTGTATAATACATTGTTTGTATGTCATGATATATTTGTCCAAAGCCAATGAATATATTGCTACAAGTGAACCTCTGTGTAGACTAAAGTCTTTGGATGATCCCATGAATCAAGCTACTTGAATCAGTTACTACAAACTTAGCATTCTGGCAGTCACTGAGCTGTGTTATTGGTTGGGGAGAGGATACATGTGTAACATTCTCTCAATTTTGTTCACTTAATTACAAAACAAATGCTTTTATTTATATTTTTTTTGTTCCACTGAGCATATTTCTCTTTCTTTGCCTTCTACAGACTGTGCTCATCATGTAGTCTACTACACCAGCAAAAGAACAAGCTAAGTTTAAAATGCTTCTATGTATCAGGTATAGAAGTTTGCAACATTTATTTCATTTTTATAAGGGTAAATTTTCTTACCTATTATTGCATTAAGAATTATTTGGAAAGTACATGAACAAATAAAGTAAAACCACAAGAAAGTGTACTTGACTGTTCTTCTCTTATTAAAATTGTCATCATCAACATCATCATTAGCATTTAACAATCTTCCTGCTCTACATATTTATTTTTATTCTGTAAAAGTCAGTCATTTTAAAGATATATTCCACAGAACTAAATATCTGTGGATGTGGTGTGAACACAGAATAAATATTAATTAATTGTGTGCATACTCTATAGAGAGACAGAACCATCCTTAGAAGAAAAAAAATTCAAAATATTAAAATGTAACTGCAACTTAACTAGAAAACAAAACGTTATAAATGTCCAATTGAAATGCACAGCATGGATTAAAGGTAGTTTTATTAGTCATTATTGTTAATTTTCTTTATTGATAATGAATCTATATACCTAAAGGAACAGTGATATCTCAAGCTCATATATCTAAGAGAAATTCTCAAAACGAACTTCACGAAGTTGAAACTTGTACTTAATCAAAAATGATAAATTCTGTACTTCAGAAAATCAAAATGGAGGTTATACACATTTTATTCACTGAGAAGCAAAAATGTTACGATTCCTATTAAAGCTCTAATGATCTCTGCAAAGTTATTTCCCAACAATATAACTTGGGAAGAAACTCTACTGCCACCCAGTAACTTTAAAAATATTTTCATGATATTTTTATTTCCATAGTTAATACCCATCATCCCATGCCATCTGAACATTTTGTAGTCTGACATTTTATGGGTCCAGGATTTGTTTTTCACAGCCTCTATCACTTTTGTGTAATTTACACATTCTTTGTACATTTAATGGGTTAATGGGATTGTGGGAAGAAAAATTCATGCATCTCACCATTTTTCATTCTTATTTGTGTTCTGCCTTGGCTGTCTTTTCCAGAAGCCAGAGGATAGAAAAGCCACAGGAAGAGGTGACAAGGATGGCAGGGCACAAGGCAGGCAGAAAATTCATGTCCAAGGAAGATGGTCCAGGTTATGAGCCAGTGTGTCTCGCGTGGTCTTATGTCATGTTTAATAACATGATCTCTCTTACGGACATGTGCAAAGAAATATACCACACTGCTATGGGGACAGCATGACAGCCTCAAACACTGGTCTCTGAAATCAGGTAATACATCCCTCTTTTCCTGCCCCTTCTTTTTCAAATCATGTAAATCCAGAGACAGCACATTTGACCTTCACTTGCAAGTTTGCACCACCAGCTGAGTGATTAAAAGTGACAGAAAGGCCTGTCTGCTTCTGCTTTTTGGATTGTGGCTGTGCTGAACATAAGGCAGCTGTTAGACGAAGAAGAGATCAAGGGATTGCTCCCCACGTAAAACCTGTCATGCTGTGCATGCTCTCCCCAACAGAAGAAAGCATGATGGCGCTTGACTTTCTTTCCCATGACTAACAGTTATGGAAGCTTTCGGCCTCTCTTTTGTCTCAAGATTGTGGGAACTGTTAAAGGCACTTAAATTTTTACCTGGTTAATAGCTAAAATTGAACCTCAAGATGTCCCTTCCTTGTGGCTGATTTAAGATGTTCAGGTAAATGCAGGATGTGTGTGTGATGACCTTATTTGCCAAGAGAAAAGAGGCATCAAGAGCTAGGCATTCCTGAAAGGCTGCGGAGCGTAGAGGACATTACTTCATAACATTCAACGCATGAGCCAAATTTAGAAATGAATATTTCTATTAAAATCTCATTGTATTTTTGAAATATGTTTTCTCACTTGTTTGTCATTGGAGAAGTACTAACATTAAGGACTTTTTGTTTGTGTCCACCATTTGGTTACAGGTAAGTGTCTCTCTCCTCTCTCTCTCTCTTTCTCTCTCTCTCTCTCTCTCTCTCTCTCTCTCTATATATATATATATATATATATATATATACATATATATATATATTTTTTTTTCTGCTATCATACTAAATATACATGCATACAGAGATGTATATGTGTGTATATCTATGATAAAAAATCATACTTAGGTAGCAATGAATTATCATCAAAGTCTGTAGATGACAGAGCCTGCATACAATAGGCTATAGAAGTTATTGTCAAATTCAGAAAACAAATGGTTCTATATTTTCCTCTAAATATAATTTTAAAAATACAGTGGCCCCTCAAGTTACAAACAACCTGAAATATGAACAACATGGGTTATGACCATAATTTTATTTTTAACTATGACCAACAGCTTGAGATCTTACCTGAATCCTCGCCTCTGTGCCTCAAGATGGTGTCACATACAGACAACCCTTCAAGAGTTCTGGAAGGAACATTACTTCATCCTTTCCTGTGGTGAACTGAGAGATCCTGGGCCAGTGTCTCTCTAAGGACACTGAGAGCTTCCTGTGGGCGGGAGAGACTTCAAAGCTGTGCAGAGGAGCCTAAGCCTTCAATTGACCCATGTGACAGCCAGCCCTCAGGCAAACTGGTGATGTAAAACAACCTAGAACCTCTGGGATTTTCACATTGGCACTGGATTAAATTTGGAATTTTAAATGTGGAAAGGTAAATTTTATAATTTTCCAAATAATCATATATAGCAAGAACTCATTAAGGAAAAATATCTTCTTTTAAGCTCAATCTCATACCTGGAATCCTTTGATCATCAATAAACACTTTGGAACATGTAAGGTTTTTAGATACATAAATTAAGCTATGGGAAAAATAAATTCTTCATCTTTTAGTTATTTAGACCTGGCCAAGGAACTGTAGATTATTTGCTATTCTATTGCCTAAATATATGTGCCAAAGAGTAAAACAGAGAAACAAACACCTTAACTATGTGTGTGCATATATACATATATATTTCATAAAAAGCATATATTGTATCTAAAATGTAAACTCATTTATATATTGATTAGAGTGGTTATTGTTAAATAAATACATGTATTGTTGATTAAAACTAGTATAGCTCCAGTCATGAGGGAAAAATATTTCTATATTTTAAGTCATAGCTTTTTAGAAAATTTTGATTATAAAACAATATGCTACATGAAAATTTGATAATACAAAATAATTTTCCATTTCTGAATAACTCAATGCTTTTATTGTCATCTGTGATGTCCAGCTAGATGGGAACACCTGATGAGGTGAAGTTTAGTCCTGTGCATATGTCAGTGTCTGATTATTTAAAGCTAAATGGAAAAATATTGACTAAATACCATATATTCGAACCATCCTTTTTTGTGCAACAATTATGTGTCCAGCACTAAGCTAGGCTTCTTCCCATCCACATTATAAATCAGTCTTCACAATCTTTCTGACATTCCAACATCTCTTTTCAAAGTTTTAGTTATGAATCTCTGCAATGCAGAGACAAAAATTAAATGAATCAAGGTCATATGGCAAACAGCAGGTCTTCAAGAGATTAAACCTTCTCATCCATTTCTGCTCTTTGGTGAGGACTCAAACTGAGAGACTAGGAGACACGAAGTACATTCCGCTTAAACTATGCAATCTTGAAAGGGCTGCGTAGCTGTTTTTCAGTCTTTAAAATGAAGACAACAATGGTATCCACGATGTGTGGAAGGATGAATGTTGTAAGATTCAAATCACAATGCCAACAAGTCCCAGACAACATAGACAGCGTGCAAAGGATGCTGTGTGCAACAGATGCCCGTGTTCTTCCCTAGGATCTGTCTGTCCGGTCACCTTAGTGAGCATTGCAGCTGATTTTATGTTCCTCAAATGCCCTAGTCATCTCACAGTGTGATCTTGCTACTTCTCTTACATAATCTGCTTCACATGCGGAACCTAAAGAAGTTGAGCTCGTCCAACAGAAACGTGATTACCTGAGGCCATGCAAGTGGGGCAGGACAACAGACAAGGCATTCAAAAGACGCAAAGTTTCAGGCACAAGAAACAAGTTCTAGTGAGCTAATGAGCAGCAAGGTAACTACAGGTAAGTAATAGTACACTGCGTATTTCAAAATTGCTACAAAGAAATGGTGGCATGTAAGGTAACAGACATTTAATGAGTCTGACTGGTTTGTAATAAATGTACGACTCCCAGAATACATCACTAAAAATACACACAGCCAGAACCAAGTCTGTCTTCTCTCATTGCCTCTGTGTAAAATTTTGTGACGGTCTCATAATGAAAATCAGCTCACAAGGCTTCCAAGTTAGACACTAACATGTGACGTCTCTCTGCCCTGCTCTAGTTCTCCACCCACACATATTTCTGTCAGAATCGAGTCCTGTGCTGCACATGAGTACAGGCCTCAGGTAGAGGTGATGTATACATATTCCAGCCAAGTCTCCAGCCAATAGCATCACCACCAGCCATGACAGAAAACCTTTGAAATAGCAGCAGCCCTTCTTCCTCTGGTGTTTGCTTCTATTTCTATGAGAAATGCTGAGAAGGAACCACTTTGTCATCCCTGGTGTGATACCAATGAGTGTTTAGTTCTGCTTTCGGCCAGTATTTGGGGATGACATATTGCACCGTCAGAGGTGATCAGCAGAGTGGCCAGAATTTCCTCTGCTTTAGTTCTTACTAAAAATAGGCTAATTAAATGTTTCTACTTTTGTTTGATTTAAATGTGTGTGGGGGCATGCATATTTATATATATAAATTTAGTTATATAGCTGAAACATGTTCTTTCCTAAATGCATAGACTTACTGCAAATAAAAAGATTCATAATTAAAGTTAATGACTTCATTTTTCTGTCACCCGGAGAGTGAAGGGATGACTTGGAGCAAGACTGGGGTTCACATGAATTGTTAATACACGGGGATAACACAAGTCTGAAAGCCTTTCTCTCTTAGAACTGGAATAAATGAGCGCTAGCCTCATGAGTTGTTATAGTACCATTGATTTTACATCTTCCCTTCTGGGGCCAGCTGGAAGTAGTGCAGACTTAGAAATAGAAGACAAGGTGCACAGGAGCTGAACTGGCCAGGAAGTCTGAGGCCACAGTTCACTCAGGGGCTCCTGTCCAGAGTGAGGAGCTGGCTGTTCACATAAAAGCACTAACTAGTCCTTCTCCTCCAACTTAACATAGTGCTGGAGTCTGTACCCAATGATAATTATAGTTCAGTTGCATAACTAAGCTTTTTATATAAAGGCGGGACAGATTTTCACTAATTCAAGAAAAAGCCACTGGACAGAAAAATTCTCTTATAGGGTGGCATTTGCATGGATAGCATCAGTGTCCATAAACGGAATTATTTTAAGAAAAAAGCTTATAGCACTCAATACACTGATGAGCACAAAAGGAAATATACCTGCTGAATGGAGGGGTAGCCAGGCATTTAACAAGGCAAGCATGGTAATTTTGGTGATGAATGGAATGAGCTTATTGGTTTGTCTTTCCTGGCAATGAGAAATGATTTCTACCTGCCTGGAAATCAGATTATTTTTTTCAGGGCTGAGCATCAAACACAGCTCCTCAGTACACTAAGAAAGCATTTGTAGCAGCAAGCATGTAAAACTTAAACATGAACTGGGTGCAGGGAGCCCCCTCTACTTCCAACACTACAAGGGCTGAGCTCAGAGAGCAATTGCAAACTCAGCCTGAGTAACTCAGGGACAGCCTGTCTCAAAACAAGTGAAAATAAAAATAAAAAGTGCAGGTCCACTACGGGGTGGGAGTGAAAGCCTGAGGTTCAGGTTACTTGGGCAGCTGATTAAAAATCCAACTAAAATAGTAAGATGTTAATGTTCTAAGTATCCATCTCATTAGAAATACAACATAATACCAATCAACTTTCAGTTGTAGACAATAATAAGGTAAGCATTCCTAAGAAATGAGATGTGCATGCATGAGTGTTTGTGTGTGTGTGCACATGTACATGCACATGTGTGTAAGAATCGAAAGAAAATGGTGGGGGTAGAAATAGTAGAAGGGGGAGAGGTAAAAGAGAAAGAGGAGAAGCAAAAGCAGAAAGTGGGTGAGTTGACAGATTTCAGTTAAACCCACCCATGGTTAGTCTAGTTCCATCTAGACTTTCCAAAGACTGATTAGATCAGCCCAATGTATCTCCTTTCTTACTTAAACTCATTGTAACAGAGTAAAAGGAAGAAAAAAAAAAGAATTAAGCTGTGTCAAATACCACCACAGTGCACAAATTGAGAGCATATACATGGGAGTTCTGCGGTACTAATTCTACTTGGCCAGTCCTAATGCTCTGTGTGTGGTCTTGGGTGGGGCCCAGGGGGGAGAGGTGGGTGGGCTTCCATATTCTCATGAAAATGGTTTCACCAACTTAAGACATGAGAATGCTCACGTGTAGACTGTTGTAACTTGGGAGAACAGAGGAGCACAGGGTTATATGATGCTGTCATGCTGTGTACCTCACAGACTGTGAACCACTCACTGCTAAGGTGTTCAGACCACTATGAATGAAACTTGATGTAATTAATTATATGATCAATCTACGTGGTCAAATCCTTCAAATGTGAATATCTACTGTTCCTTATCTTTAAGATCACTCTAAATTCAAATTATAAGAAAACTTTGAGCCAAATATAAGAAATTCACAATATTACCTGAAGACTTTTTTATTTTTTCTTTCTTTTTTTTTTTTTCTTTTTTTGAGACAAGGTCTCGCTTTATAGTTCAGGTTGGCCCTGAGTTCACTGTAGCCCAGGTGAGCCTCAAATTCACAGTAATCCTCGTGCCTCTGCCTCTTGGGTGCTGGGATTACAGGCGAGAGCCACCATGCCCAGCACTGTGGTATGTGGTTCTGATTACTGCTGGGTGTGAGTCATCATGTCTGGCATTGTTCTGTGTGGTTGCTGGGATCAAACCTGGAACCTTGCACTTGCAAGGCAGGCGCCAGAACCACTAACTTAAATCCCCAGCCCCTAATGACTTTTTAAATCAATTAATTCACTTTTTTTTCTTTAGCAACTCCTGTTATTAATCATTTTGTCTACTTAATAGAAGATATGCATATACCACAATGTCCTTTCAAACACCCCCATCCCTGCTTTCATGCGAGGGCCTAGAAATAATTTTGTGTCCTGAGTTCTGATCACTTGCTTGGTTTTTCTTAGCTCCTTTTCTCCAGACCCTTGCTTTTGCCGAATTTTGAGGCCAAAAATCTGCTAAGAGCCATATTTGTGAGGAAGGCCTGTTGTATGGCCCCTCTACATGCTGAGCACTGTACTGGACATGAACAAGCATCAGACCCATCTCTGCCACCTCCCTTTAGTCAGGAGAGCAAGTCAGGGTTCCAGTTCATTCTCATCATCTGTACTCCCTTGGTGGCCTCTGTTCCTGGGGTGAATTGAAACCTTACGTGAGGTTACCTGTTATAACATGAGGACACTGCTGTACTAAGGAAAGAATTTCTCAAAGGGAGAGCAGGAATATATAATGTGCTTTATATTTTTTATGTGCTAAGTGAAATAATAGCAAGTGAGATAGTTACTGTCATATAATATATGATATATATGGGTATGATTCATCTTCAGGGAGGTTGGGTTTGCAATATGGACAAGTATCAAGCAAACAGAATCCCATCAAGAGTTTTAGAAACTTATCCAGCTGAAGGAGACACGATTGCATAAAGATACATTCCACAGTCCTATCCTAACACTATTCTTGTGCTCAGAACCAACTTTGCTATTTTGCATAAACTTTACCACAGCTCTCTATTTTTTTAATCAATCAATACATTGTTTCAAATAGGCAGCTTCAAAGTATCTTCCAAGGACAAATTCCATGCTCTCCAACTAAAATTTAGTTCTCCCTTGAATCTTTGCCTTCTTGACTACAAATCCACATTGTCTGGTGGGAACCTCAATCCTTGGACTGCTGAGCTCTACACCATCAAGGACTGAGCTCTCACATACTTTTCTGCCCATGTACTCACTCAAGCACTCAAGTCTACAAATGTCACCCCAAGGTTTTACTTACAGGAGTATATTCTGCAGGCTTCCAGATATTCATAACAAAGAAATGCCATTTGTGGTCCTATTAAGATAATTAACAGAAGGGAGACTGCATTTGTACTTGGGAAGTTTCTTTTAGGGTGAGGTTATCCTGCACATAATTACAAATGTGTACTTATAGCCCTGGTTTTCCCTGGGCAGTAGTTTAGAAAGGAATAAAAATTTTAAATGTGATTTTCATGCAGGTCGTTTTAATCCTCAGGCATTTGTGGAAATGATGTTACTTAGGGCATACATGTGGTCATTTTTCAAAATAAGCCATAGCCTTTGTTATTATAATGAAACTAACTTTGAAGGACTTGCTCAAAAATCCTGAGAGTAAACCATGCCCAAGCAAAAGCATCTTATAAACTAGAGAGCATGCTTGCAAATGAACTGCAGAGTTTATATGACATGCACTTTCTCAAATAAATAATGCCAGCTCTACAGAGTGGAGTATTACTCTGTCATAAAAAATGATGTTTGAATCATTTCTACTTAAATGGACATACCTTGAGGATATCCTCATAAGTGAAATAAATAGGGCACAGATAGGTACATATCACATCTTTTCTCTGGTATGAGAAAATAAAGATGTAATGAGTCCTAGCATTGTATGTTATATATTGTGAAATAGAAAATACTCAATGTAAAATAGGCTGAAGGAGGAAAAATGATGAGATTGTAACAAAAAAGTAAGGAAACAAATTTTATGTATATGGGAGGGGTGGTAGAGGGGGTAGGGCTATGGGAAAAAATGAGAATTACATTGTGTCTTATCCTGGTACAAATCCCCATTATGGAGTGCAATCATGATGTGTTTATGTAATGTACCAATAAAGATTAAAAAATTCTTTTAAAAAGCATAGAGGTGCACATTTACAATAAAAAAAAAATGCCAGCTCTCATTTGAAATAGTATTGAAAACAATTACCTTAATTACTGGGGTTGATAATTTCACGAACACCTAAAATTGAGTTACCCTAGTGCAATGTTGAAATTAGGACATTGAATCAAATGTGAATTCAAGAAAGAAAATTATGACTCAACTTTACAAAAATAAAATAATACAAGTGCTGAGTAAAATCATGGTAAGTAAAGGTAAACAACTTTGTATATTGATGGTTCTCATTTGCCTGTAACCAGTTGAGGCTTATAAAAAAGATATTACTAATATATTTGTATATTACTCAATGAAAATAATGATAGGCATAGTTTCTAGTATTTAAAAACAGAGAATTTAAAGTAATTATGCTAATAAGATCATCTTACACTATAAGAATGGGATTAACTTTGAACTTTGCTGTCTTATAAAGAGTGGCGATGATAACAAAGCAATGGTGTGTGTGTACAAAGCTCAGAGGTTTCTCCATACTGAGCACTGAGTGAGATGGGGATCTCTGAGCTATGAAGATATGTGCTATCCCTCCAATAATACAGGCTCCAAGATGAAACAATTACCTGCTGACCAGTGGTCTAGAAAACTGAAGATAGAAATAACTTTCTGAGTGTGAAGTAAATGGTGAAAAATGCTGAAGAATAAATCCTATGTTTATACAGAGGAGAGAGCCTCACATCTGAAAGGAGATCCCAACACCAACAGCTCCTGGCCTCTGTCAGGCACTGACAATGCCACGAAGTTCAAGTCCCTTCTCAGCTTGCTCACCAGGGCGGTTCTGTCACTGCAGTGTGACAGCAAAGATCAACATCTGGACCATATCAGGCACTGACTTCAAAATCACCTCAGGAGTTCCACATCCAGGGTGAAAGCCGAGTCTGAAACCTAGGCCTGGGGGCTCGGCTGCTGCACCAGCCCCAAACCACATTGGAATCATGAGCTGAAGTCACATGAAGAGTAAAATGATCTAGGGACCAGGAGCTTCTAAGTGAAGTGCAGTCCTGCAGGCATAGGCAAGATGCCTTCAGGACCTCGCTTTTCCCTCTAGGGTATGAACAGGAGATGGATCATGGTAGCCTTTCTGCAGTGACAGTGGCCTGGGTGTTCCTCCTTTCTGCATCTGTGCATTTGAAAGACGCCTCAGATACTGTGCCTGGCTCAGGGCTTTCACCAAGGGGAAAACAGTAACTAGGTCACAAACAAAGGCTTGAAAGCTTCTTGCTCAGTGGAGGTCATCTCTCGCTGCTTCTGAGAGTCCAGCACAAGCTGCTATCCAATCTACACAGCCTGGCTTATGGAAGACACTCGGCCCATTCTCTCTGACAGTTGGTCACCAGCACTGAACTTCAGAAATGTGCATACTGCCCTTTTTGACCAACCAAAACTCAGCCAACCATCCAGGTACCTGCCGTCACACCTGTGCTCCAGGAAAAGCCATTTGAAAACTGTCAAACCAACCTCAGCTGAAATTTCTGACAGAACTGGGAGCTTTATAAGACTTGCTTAAAACCAAGGTTCAGCAATTTCTTTTTCCTCTAAGAGGCAGGAAATAAATATTGAAGACTTTATAGGCCATGATTTCCATGGCAACTATTTCCTGGTTGTTCTGTCATCATACCACAAAGGCAGCCACAGACAAGAAGTTTGTGTTGCAGTTAATCTTTGTTTGGAATAGCAAGCAGCAAAAGGGACTATGTCCATCAGCCGCATTGGCTTCGAATCCATGGACAAGAGTTGACTGACATTTGATTTAAGTTAATAAATTCTGGGGAAATGTGTTATATTTCTTGATTCATTGATCAAGATGAGCCAATTAAAATGATGAAAATGAATTACATCATTAGAAATTACATAAGTGAAATCAGTATCACATGAATCCAGTTAAAGTCTGCCACAAAAATAGCAACTTGTGATCACTGACTAGCATAGGAACTACTTGGAATCATTTCCAAATTTATTTTCAAATTCAAATGATTGTTTAAGACTTTGAATATAATCTGAAAAATATTAACTCTTGCCCTCATCTCCCTCATACCTCTGAGACCTCTGATACCAATGCCCAGACACACAAGACCATACCTGTGTATACACGTGCCGCATTCACACACAAATACAATTAAGTTAGAACTAAATTGAAAAAAATTAAGTATATTTTAAAAATGCAGTCGGTAAGTAATATCAAAACCTAACCAATCTAGCCACTGCCGAGAACAAAAGTCCTTGACAATAAAGGCAAAATCTGCAGCACTCTTACTGTATATAGTCTGTGTATCGTTTAATACAAAGCACCAAATGTGGCTCCTCATTTGTTGTGGAATTTGTAGATGTAGCTTTAAACTAACAGTGAAGAGAAGCTAAAGAGGCTATCATGTTTTTTCCTAAAGGAGCCATGTGCCATTAAACTCGGAGTGAAGAAAGTGCCAACCTGAGTATGCACAAGTTCTAAATGCATGCAGGGTATCCTTCCGAAGAAAGCCGGCTAATGTTATTAACCGAGTAAACCATTTTGTTGTAAATGTATTAGTGTCCTTGAGAGTGCAAGTGAGGAGTAGGGGAAGTCGGAGGTGGAAGGAAGACAAAACTAGAAAGAAGCTTCACAAAGAGGATGGTCTGAACTGAATACAAGCTGAGAGGAAACTACAGTTTCCGGTAGAAGGGGAAGGACCCTGCTATGTGCTAACTGTAAGGGAAATATCTAACCTATGTAAGTTACTGCTATAAATTATCTGGGCGAAAACTTTCAGAATAAAAAGGCCATTAAGAACACTTTAGAAGCTGTCAAGCTATTGTCAGGAGAATTCCTGAAGAAATTAGGGAAGCATTCCTGCCTCTGTGAGGACTCAAGAATGGGGCAGATGTTCTGGCACTGTTATTTTTGGAAGTAGGTTGACTATAAATTTAAAAAAAATAGACATACAAAAATAGGTACCTCGTCTCTCAAGACACTAACATTTTAAGACTAGGTGTTAAAGTCAGATTTTTATAAAGAGCAGATACATTTAAGCAGTGAAAACCTTATAGATCAATGTTTAGTTAGAGTTTTGGCTTATTAGCAAATGGATTGATTTAAAATTAGTTGTTTTAAGATTAACAAGAACAAAAGATTGTAAGTTACTAGGAATAATAGAAAAATGATTGCCTAGGACATTTCTTCTTTTCTGTTTTCTGTCTCTCTCTCCCTCTCCCTTTACCACCTTTCTTTGTTCTACGCACTGAGCTACATTCTTGGCCCTCCTTTTGAGACTGGACTTTACTAAATCAGGCCATAAAGTATTTGGAGAAAAAATAAATCACAAAATAAACAATTTATAGTATACCCAGATGGTACTATTTTCTCCATTATAATTATATTTTTTTTTCAAAATTTCAATGATGAATCAATAATGTTATAGAGATTTAAGAGCAAGATATCAAAATACAGTAGTTTAAGTTTTTTGAGACAGGGTCTCACTTTGTAGTTCAGACTAGCCCTGAGCTCAGCCTCCAACTACCATCACAGCGATCGTCCTGCCTCTGCCTCCCGAGTGCTGGGATGACAGGCGTGAGCCACCACGCCCGGCATGGTGGTATGTGGTCCTGGTCGCTGCTGGGCGTGAGTATAGTATGTGGATACCAGGATCGAATCCGGGTCCTTGCGCTTGCAAGACATGAGCTGGAATCACTGAGGTAAATGCCCGGCCCCCAACTCAAAAACTCTTGCGCTCCATAGTCTGACCTTCCGGGGTGAGGCAATCTGTTTTGCGCCCGCCTTCACTGCCCCTTCCACGCACAGACTGGTTCATGCTCCTCCTAGTCAGTACTCCATGCCCAGCCTCGGCTCAGTTCCACTGACCTGGGGAAGTTCACCCATTTCTTTCCCTGTCTCCTCCGGCAACCACCTTTCCAGCTGTGAATCTGGGAAATTAGTTTTCCCAAGAAGGAGAAAAACGTGGGGGGCAGAAGTGAGGGTAACCGTGCAGCTCCCGGAGGACAGGGGTTTCCCAGCACAGCTCCGGGGCTTCTGTGGGGCGGGGACCCGGCGCCCTGTGTGCCTGGGCAGCGTCTCTGATCCCAGCCACGTAGCACCACTCATGTCCCGAGTCGCAGGCCGAAGCGTGTCCGAAATACCACCCCAGACGCAAGGCCACCAGACGGGTACAGGAGGAAATGGAAAGGTGCTCAAGGTGGAAAGCGCACGCCCGAGCACCTCTTTCCTTGTCCCATTATTCGCTTCAGCAGCTGCCCACTCTCAGCCCCAAAGCTAAAAGCTACTAAATTAAGCGCTTCAGGAAAGACAACACAAGGCTCGGAATCGTCAGTCTGGTAAAGTCGACCGTGACGCGCTTTGCTTACACAGTAATTTAAGTCTATAGCAAAAGTAAGAGAGCATCCGCACAGGCGAGGTCTGACCACAGACTCCCCCAGCCCTCAAGGGTTCTGGGGCCTCCACGGAGACCTGGAGGGGAGGGTGCCGGGGTAGGAAGAGGGACAGTTTGTTTCCCCTCTTTGATATTTCCCTGTCGCAGACCCTGAGCCCTGGGATCCCATTACTCTGGGACCTGAGGCAAGTTGGAGCCCAGACTGCACCCTTAGTGACTCAGCCAGAATCTGGTTTAAAATTAAAAACTAAGCCAAGGACAGCAGTGTGTCTCACTGCAGAGGCTTTGGGTTCAATCTCCAATACCGCAGTAAAAATAGAAAAACGCAAAACAATGTGTTTGCACCATCATGTATTCACTGACAGTCCCCGATGTGCTATTGTGAAGAAAATTCAAAAAACATTCTGTTGTAAGATGAAAACCTCAGAAGCTTAACAAAGCATAAACCAAATACTGAGAATAAACTTTCCTAGTAGCTGATGATTCACAAACTCATCCTGAAAAGAGTAAAATCAAATACAATTGTGAAACATTTTAAAAATGAAAAGGTATAATTTTATTAATTTCATTTCATTAATTGAACACTAAATTTGTTTTCTATATCTGGAGAAGCATAGCATGGTGGACACAATGACACAAATAAGGAAACAGAAAATAATACTAAATATGAGCTTTATGAGAGAAAACACTATGTTAGGCACTTTGTTGAGTATATAAAATTTGGTTTCTGAAGCACTTTTTGTATCTGTATGTATGTCTGTGTATTGTAAGTCTAGCAGTGATGTATTCTACAACATGCATAAACACGCAGAGAATTATATGCTTATATATTTAATTTTTATATTTCTTAAGTTTCCAAGGATAATATGTTTTTGAAAAATGACGATAATGTGTTTTATAAGTAAAGATATATTGATATGAAATTCACTTTACATTATACTTTTAAAAACAGCATGTGATTTCTGGCTAAGGGCACTAGTCTCAAGTCAAGAAAACACAATTTCCAAATTGGATTTTAAAGACTGAAAGCAAACTAAATGAGCCTTGTGTATATTTTCTGCTGCTTATAATTTTACAAAGCAATTTTTATCTGTCAGAGTGGGCTGTCCCAGATATGGAGAAAACCTAATTTGAATAAGATGTAAAATGCAGAATTGTCATGCGAAAACCAAAATAAGTACCTCTCTGCAGTACCAAATTTAATATTTGGTCTTGAATTCCTTGGGAAACATTTTGGATGCAATCTGACAATTAAATTTAACTAAATGTTTTGAGTACAAAATATGACATTTTATGCATAGTGAATACATCTTGAGTGCATTTTTCTTTCAAATGTGCAGATAAGGTACAGATCACTTTATGACCTTGTGAGAAACTTTATGACATTTATGCTCTGAAATTTCCCCATAGGTGTTCATGTACTTGGATTTGTTTGAATATAGAATCCTAAGTGTATGGGTTCTTTGGCCACATTTTTTCATACCTAGCTATTATATGTATGGCATCAAAATCACGTAAAATGCAATTTTATACATGTATGTTCACATAAAAGAAAACAATGGCTGTTTGGTCTGACATTTTTCATGTTTACAAATACTGTTGAACACTAACAGCAAACAAAAGGCCGTGTTAATCTGATATTGATTTTTGGAAATATAAACCATAATTTGTTGAGTAAAAGTCTCTGGATAACCTCTGAAAATAAGCTTCTATGAACACTGAACTTCACAAAAGCAGTGATACAAATTGTTCTGTGCCATCATTTTAATTGTTAGTGTGCAAATTAATAAGAAGTCTGTAGGTAGTATGATCGAATGTGTCATTTGATATGGAATAATTCTTGGCTTTTTTGTCCTATTCCACTTTTGTGCATGTGAAATTTTCTGGATGTTGTTTAATAACAACTTTATTCTAACACAATTCATGCACTAAACCATTCATTTATTTGAAGTATAGGACAATGGGTTGGAACAAAATATAGTGGGACAGCACCTGCCTTTCATAAGGAGACCTTTGGTTCTGCCTCTTTAATAACCAAATAAAATTTTTTTAAAAACCAATATCCTTTCGTGTTCTCGTGATATTGAAAGTTATGTCACTTTCAGCACAATTATAGAACAGTTTCCATCTTTCCAAGCAGAAAGCCCTGAGCACGCTTTCCCGTCTCCACAAACCCTGCCCATGTAGCACATCGATAGGCTGATGGATGTTTAAATTCTTTCTTCTGTTTGTCCTATGTGAATAGTGTGTCTGAACATTTATGCACACATTATGATGTGCAAATGTGTTTCCTTTTCTCTTGAGTATATATATTCAAGCTTAGAAAGCTGTGATTTTTGAAAATGGAAAAACTCAGTGTAACATATTGTCTTATATCCTATCTTCTTCATGTAATTTTAATTTACTGACCAAGGAAAATACAGTTTTTCAACTGAAAATACTACCATTTGTTGCTCTAAATTTTCTAAGACATAATTTCAACCACAACTTTTGCTTTCTTTTCCATAAATTACTTCAGTGTTTGAACTCACACAGATAATGGTTAACCTCCTCTTTTTACTTAACACTATTTTTTTTAAAAATATTATCATTTTTATTTGGGTATTTTTTTTTTTTAGGTTTTTTTTTTTTATGTTTTTTGAGACTGGGTCTCGCTTTTTTGTGGTTCAGGCTGGCCCTGAGCTCAGCCTCAAACTAACATCACAATCCTCCTGTTTCTGCCTCCCGAGTGCTGGGATTACAGGCGTGAGCCACCACGCCCGGCACTGTGGTATGTGGTACTGGTTGCTGCTGGGTATGGGTCTCCACACCCAGTATTGTTATGTGGTTACCGGGGAATCGAACCGGGCCCTTGCGCTTGCAAGACAGGCGCCGGAACCACTGAGCTAACTCCCCAGCCCTACTTAACACTATTTAAAGAGCCAGAAAATTAAGAAAGCTGCTAGTCAGCCTGATACTTCTCTATGAAGTAAAGTATTTGGCTATTTAAAATTCCAGTATATGGTTAAAAAAACTGAGGCAATATCACTTATCATGTGTGAATTCTTTGATGTCTTTGTATCTTAACTTCTAATCTATATCTTTCTTCTGTGGAGATAGTAATTGAAATGTTATACATCACTATTCTGTTCCAATTCAGTAGAAGTAAAAATCTCTGCTGTCACTATTAAACATACCCAGCAAGATTTGATGAGCGACCCTGCAGGGAAATTTGTCATTAACTAGAAACGCTCTGATGACTGGAAAACATTATATGCAGATGTTTTCCTTTGATTCTCAGTTCTGCTACTTAGAGAAGAGCTTACCTATTTCAGATGAGGTAACTACATGTAACAATACTGAATCCCAGGAGGGAATTATCTCTAGGGAATCAGGACACACACAAGAGCTTGATGTTTTTGCTACAAAACATAAGCTTGTATCCTTATTTCTTTGGTTATCAACATACAGATCTCTGATTCATATCTTCACACTACGTGGTTCACATTAGATTTTAAGTATTTATATAACAAACAAAGGAATATTTTTGAGAATCCATTCTTGACAATTTCATAAGAACATGTTTACAGTAAAAATAGAAATTGAAGCTTTTCAAATGGCAAACTCTGTGATATGTAGTATATTAAAAGTAGACAAAAAATTTTTAAAAACAGACAAAAAGAGATGTGTCCTAACCAAATTTGAACTTCACTGAAGGCCAAGTCAAAAATTCTGATGCAGTATGAATGTTTTAATGAAAACTTCCTGATGTGACTCCAAAGTGTCCACATGGATATTTTCAAGGTCATTTGAGTCCACTGTAGGGGTTCCAACATGATTTGCTTTAGTGGAAGGACTGAGATACAGAAAGGCTCTTTATCCAAGGAATGGTGCACCCATCTGCCTCAGAAACACTGTTGCTTTCTGGTACATGCGTGTGGTGGAGGAATCAATGTTAGACTTCATACCGGACAGGACGCACACTACAGAAATTCCAACACTTGGCAAAGCTGAGGCAGGAGGGTCACAAGTTCTAGCCCACCCTAAGTAACTGAGGACATCTGTGAGACCCTGTCTCTAATATGAAATGAAACAGAAAGAATTGGGGACACAGCTCAGTGTGAATGCTCTGAATTTAATCTCGGCATCACAACAAAAATATCAACAAGAAAAAATTTTGATAGTCCAAATAGTGGTTAAAAGTAGCTACTATTAAATATAAAATACTATCAAATCGCTTACAGTGATAAGCTTTAAAAATACATTGTGATTCTTTGGTAAAAATCTTTTTTGCTAATTCAATGTTACAATAATAAGTAATGTCATGAAAAACAAATCCTTCTACTTTAAGCCATAAGGCTGAGAGAATGCTCTCCTGAAGAAATTTAATGTTCACAGGGCTCTGTTTCCTCAACTGTATATGAAACTTCCAGAGACTGTGCATGAGAAGCACTGCAGTTTTCCTCTCTGACACTCCATGCTTCCATTACAGGAAAAGGATGTTACAAAAAAGGATGATATATAAGTCATATCAAAGTTTGGCTCCTTCAGACAGAGACACAATATGAACTGTTTGTTAACTAACCTGTGTGAAATATTAAAGGAATAAACATAGACTGATTTGCTAGAATCCTCCACCTGCAAAGGTTGAAGCCAGCACGTGCATTGATGGTTTGGTTCTTGGAGTCTAATCAGAGACACTCCTATGTCAAGAGGCTGTGGAGACAATACCTCAACAATCACCTTCTCTAAACAGTTTCTAGTAACCACCAATGGTGATAATTTCACCCAGTTAAAATAGGATTTGGTTTCCACTAGTATGTCCTCCACTGATATTTAAATCATTTCTCACGTGTGGTGCTGGCAGGAACGCAGACAATTTGAAACACATGAAATCCACAGAATACTGAGTTTGTATTCACCTCTTTTCCAAGCTTTCTGTTTTGTAAGTGCTGCTGACAGTTCTGAATATTTAGTAACATAGATCAATGCAACTTGACTATTTAAAAGTCTTTTCTCAAAAATAAATAAATAAATAAATAAATAAATAAATAAAAGTCTTTTCTCAAGCCAGGCATTTAGCTCAGTGGTTCTGGCACCTGCCTTGCAAGTGCAAGGGCCAGGGTTCAATCCCTGGTAAGCATATACAACAATAAAAAAAAAAAAAGTCTTTTATCCTATTTTGTTCATATTCAAGAGAAAAGGCACTGTATTTATACTTTTTAAACAACTGGTAAACTAGATTTCCATCTCTCCATAACTCCACTTATTTTCCACCATGTTCTGAACTTCCTTCACTCTCAGGAGATACCAGCGTGGGAGTTGACCCAGCCCCTGAGGCAGCGCTTGGAACAGAGTGTCTTTGAATTCTCCTGAGTAGGGTATAAGCATGGAGTAGTCTCTCCTATTTAGATCGTAAGGCAACCGAGCTTTACTTGGTTGGTTCTGAACTTAGGACACTGATAAGAAAGTCACTGAACTCAAAGCATTTGGTTCTATACTTCAGGAAAGCTGCCAGATAGTATATCTCAGGACACATTAGACGTCATAGTCCTTATGGAATTCTAGGTTGCAAGAAAATTTTATTGTAACAGTGAAGCATCTTTTACTTCTGAAAAATTTTTTTATATTTTTCTTGTTTTCTAGAAGTGTCTTGAGTAAAAGGAACTTTGCATTTCTGATGATTTACATAAGGACAACACATGTGCTTGAACTAGCTGCACATGAGAGAGATTTAAACTATAAAGCTCTGGATAATTTATTTAGCTGCTATAAATTTTATGTTCATCTTTGGTTAAAAAAGAGATCTGATGCACATTTAGACTTATTTGAAGATTAAATCTTATTTCCTTCACATACTCTAGCAGTGTATATATACATACATATATATACACACACACACACTATATATATATATATACACACATATATATATATATATACACACACAATATATATAATATACACACACAATATATATATATATATACACACACACACACACAATATATATATATATATATATATATATATATATATATATATATATATAATTGGCAGTTCAAACAAAGGAAGGGGAACGTTCTGTTCTAGGATTCAGATGCACCTGTACCTCTGAAGTGCTGCTTTGAGGAACAGTAATAGTGGAAGATGAAATTTACAAAACATTCATTTCACAAAGTAATTTTGACGTATTATCTCATGTTAAATATACAGAATACCTCCATTTAGTTAGTGCTTTCATTTGCATATTTAATTTTCCTTTGGAAATGTCCAGGGCTCAGTTCATTAACAAATATGTGATACAAAAGTTTTTCATTTTCTTTCCTTTCCTTGATGTCCTTATCACTTACCCCAAGGACAATGCAAGAAAAGAGTAGCTAATTTTCTCATTAATAGAGAATGTAGGTGAAAATGATAACTAATTTCAGCCATTTGAGAAAAGACTGGAGCTTAGCATGCATAGCATCTTGATACATCTAGACAAAGTCCTTAAAATTATTATAAAAAATTCATTTGAGCAACAAATCTTTAGACACTTTCATTGCATTAACCTCTAAGTAATTATATAATCTAATATAGAAAGTTGTAGCACATAAAATTATGAATTTTGCCTATAAAATTCACTCATAGATATCATACATCTACTTAGTTAACAGAGGAACATATATTACATCTAGCATATGCCTAGAAATTAAAGGGTCTTCATGGTACAAAAGGATAAGACCAAAAAAAAAAATCCTCATATTTTGAAACTGGAGCTTTAATCCTGATAGTGAAGAGAAAATAATATATTATAAATATAATTGTTGACCAAAAATTTTTTGCTGTTTCTACTGAGTGTACAAACTATATAGAATTTGGTGTAAGAAGAATCTAAATACAATCTAAACATTTTCTAGTAAAGGGTGAAGAAATGATGATGCCCCCATGACTTTCAGCATAGTATGGCCAAGGGAAGACATAGAAAACGGAGATGGACCGGAAGAAGAGGTCGAATGTCAGCCATTAACGTGGGGCCATTGAAAGGCTGCATTTCACTGCATTTCTGTTTTTAGTACCACTGACCTTGAGTTTAGTATCTCAGGGAATGCCACTGTTAAGTCTAATAAACTTTGTCTTTTAGTTTATTTAGACAGTAAAAAGAAAAAACAAAACAAAACAAAACAACAACAACAACAAAAAACAACGACCATTTCTGAATTATGAGTCAGTCAAATGCTATACAATAAAAAGTTTCTCTGGATAGAGAAAGTGGATTTTGGATTAAATCTAAGAGTTGTACAGTAATTTTTTTCACAATTTAATGTTAGTATTTTTTATTTTATTGACAATAAATTACCTTACCTAAAGCCTTTAGGATTTAAATACTTATTTAAATTACTTTTAAAAATTCCAAAGTTTTACACATATGTACTGTTCCTGTCAGCATACATTCATTTTTCTTCTTTGTTAGAAGTAGTTGTGACAGTGTGTTTTACTGTCCCCGCCATGACGCACGTGCTCAAAGGCGGGGCTGTGAGGAGCTCCTGGGAACTGAGGGGTTTACAGGAACAGGGTGTGGGGTTGTAAAGCTGATTGGTGGAGGCCCTCACTGGGGGCGGGGCCTGGAAGGGTTACTCTCCACTTCCCATCAGCCAGGCCCTTCTGCCAGGCCCCTCACCTGGCAGCCAGCTGATCACTTATTAAAACCTGTCTACAAACTGTAGCCAAAGTGAGCCTTGAACAGTGCGAGTTCAAGGGAAAATATCTGTGCTCTCAAATAACTTAGAAATACGCAACTTTCAGAAAATGTAAGACACATCCGGAGCCGCAGTCAAGAGCCGTGAGTCCCTGAATGCAGCTGAGCAGACCCCTTCCTCACTCTGCCTGTGATCCTGGCTAGAACGGTCCTTTGATTTTCACCTTGCCTGTTACTTTTCTCATCATTGAGACAAAATACCCAACACCCGAAGTTAAAGGAGGAATGGTTTATTATAGCTCAGAGTTTTTCTATATAGACTTTTTACTAACAAAATATGATATAAACCAAGTAATTCTAATATATTTGCCTCAGGGAGATAGTATTCCTCCTTTTTGTATATTCACTCTCCTCTATTTTACATTGTCCATTTTATGAAGTGTGTCTTTTTTTGACTAATAACCCCACTGTGATCTCCCAAATAAATTTATAAACATGATTGCTATAATTTTACCTGTATACGTTCATTTATCTATTTGTATCTATAGATGCAGGTACACTTAAAAAGCATTAGGTAAAATATGAATTACTAAATCAATATTCTGATGAAGAAATTATAAAATAAGAAATTAATAAAAACAGGTAAGTGCAATAATGATTTGTTATTTCATCCATGAATTAAGTTTTTTTGTGGGGAATAATGGTTGCTTTGAAAGCTTATTTAACTGTAAATAGAACGTAGATGCCAGCATCTTTTTCAGTGGGACTCATTTACTAAATCATGAGGCATTAATGTTTAACAGGGAAGGCTGAATCACGATCCACACACTTGAGGGAGAGGGCAAAGTAACAGTGGCCAGAACTCTACAGGTTTTGCTTTGTGGCAATTTTTCTGTCTTACATAAACCAAGCAGTATGGGCTGCTCTTGTGGAGACAGGAAGAAAAAGAGGACAGAGACAGTACGGAATCTCAAACTGTGTTTCTTTTTAGGCAATTTTTTCTAACTAATGATAATTGAAGAGAAAATTGGATGTAATCCCAGTTGAACTTCAGTCTCTATACATATGTGAAATTTAGCTTGAGCTCAGTGCAGGCCGCACATATGTAACAAGCTCTGCTGTCTTCTATTCAAAGTGATCGCAATGCTATGAATTAAATAGTCTGAATTGAGTATGATATGAAAATTTATCCTCATTAATATTTGAACAAACTGGTTTAGCACTTACTAAAGGTCAAGAGTATAATTTTAAAAATGACTCAAAAGACTTTTTAAGTGAACATCCTGGAATTTTCTAGAACAAGCATCCACACTGCCTTTATCATAAAACAGAGATTGTTCTAGACTATTCTTTCAATAGAAACTCCCAGCCTTGTCTTTAGTGATTATAATAAGACAAAAAATACTACGAATCTATGTCAGTGGGACTTAAAATGTTGCAAAAGTGGTCTTTGATCAAAGGTTGAAGTGATCAGCAATTTTAATGTATAGGTGACTCCAGGCAGACGAGGAGACCCGTTCTGCATAAGGCTATGAAAGTAGTCATGGCATAATCATGACCTTCAATTATAGTGGATAATTGGATTAGAATCGTGACTTTAACACCTCTTTTGTCTATGGTCTAGAGATTTTAATTTTTTGATTCACTAAAATAGAAATGATAATGATGCCCTTGTAGCTGATTTACACTCCCTTACACTGTTGGAATCAAAATGAACACTAAAATCTTTTTAAAAATGGGTGCTAATTGCTCAATACATAGTTTCATGTGTGGGTCTGAGTAAAGTTGACCAAATCCAAAGTCACATGCCTACTTTCAGACAAGAAAACTCATATTTGATAAGCCTTCACTCTTCTTATTTATAACACAGAGGGGTCGAATCGGAGAGAGAGAAGGAGGGAGGGAAGAGAAGAGGGAAAGAGGACCTGGCTTGACATTGCTGCCAGTATTTAACTCTTGAACCTTTGAAAGTGTCCCATCTGATTAGGTCAGGCTCCTGTGATAATTTACCTTTTAATAAAAGTCACCTAATTACACTTTAGTTAGATCTTTAAAAAATCTTCAGTCTGTCATACTCTCCACAGAGAAACAGTCTCAGGCACAACTTATACAAGGAGGTGAGGCATTGGGATTTATCTCAGATATTTCTGTACACTGAATTTACACACATTCTCCAAATACCGGGCATGAAAGTTTCCTTCCTGAGCACTTCACTCTGAGAATTGTTATGCAGGGTGATGGCATGTGCTCCCAAAGTCTCAGGCGTCTGAGAGGTTACTGAGCTCCTTCCCTCCTGCTTTTCCCCAGTTTTCAAAGGGTAGGCAGTTGCTCCTCCCCCATATCAGATGCAGTCACAGCGATGACCTGGCTACTCTGGAACCAAAGTGTATGTTAGTCACTTTCCTGTGCTGGGGTGAGATTCCAGCACTGGCAACTTGAGAAGGGGTTCATGGTTTCCGTGGATTCAGTTTGAACCTGGCAAAAATGGAATGGTAGAGAAACGTCTGCTCTCCCCATGAACAAAAGGTGGAAAACTCTCAAGTTTTAATTTGCAACGAGGGTTCCCTAGATGCCTGCTAGAGAAAAGTCACTTAAATAATTAGTTCCCTGAGGTGCATTTCTCCATGCTTGGCCAACCATGCTCCCATGGGGCACTGCATCCTCCATTCAAGGAGTTGCCTGGGGTTGGACTGGATACAGAACTTTTCATTCAAGTGGTAGTTTTACAACAATGCAGAATTCAGTATTCTTAAAGTCATGGAAGATTCACTGGATCTTAAGAAGGCCTTCCCAGAGAGGACAGTGCATGCTGTTGTGAGAGTGAACCTGAAATGGCTGTGGGCATCTCAAGAAATACTACACACCAGGAGAATAAAATGTCTGGTGAGCAGAGCTTCAGGCAGAAAGCAGAGCTCATCCAAGAGAGAAGTCATCAGAGCAGAAACTAGCAGAGATGTGAGGACAGGGTTTCACAGGCCTTCTAGAGCTCACATCATACACAGCTTGTTCCAGATCTTGACAAGGAACTGAGGGATTTAATATTTGCCTTGTTGTGTTATGGTCTTGCTTGGTCCAATTCTTTCCTATCCCATTCAGTATGAGAATGTTTACCCTGTGCTGTGGTACACTGGAAGTGTTAAACTTGTATTTTAAGTCTATTTTTACAGTGGATCATAGCTGTTAGATTGCCTTAGGTCTCAAAGGAGACTTTGAGCCTGGTCTTTTTAGTAATGCTGGATCTGCTAAGAATTTGGTGACTCTTAGAGTGAGATGAAATGCGATTCATGAGCCTTGGTGGGGTGCACTTGGATGTTGAAGATGCACAGCTAACACTTTCAGGAAGCAAGATAGCAAAAGAGGAAAATTTGAAAGGTAGGGTCTCAAAATATAAAGTAATTTACTTCTTGAGTACAAAAATGGGAAGGTCCCTGATCATCTCATTAGTGACTCTTCTGTATATGTAGTAGCAACATCAGTGTGCTGATTCCCTGGATGTTGCTCATGTCCTCTGGGTTCAGAGACTTGTACCTAGAAAGTTTCCAGAGTCTGGAAGCAGGAATAGGACCTGTGATGAGACAGCCCTGGCTGAAAGGGTGCAGCAGGTGGCTATTTAGTTTAGTGACTATTCTCTATCTGCTGCACAAATCTAAGATATAAGCAATTCAGATTCTAATGCCATTTAATTTTATATCTTATTTCATATATTTCCTTTTTTGTATCAATATATATTTGCAGTACATAATGTTACCTTCACTGGAGGAATTGGTACATATACTTAACATGTCTCCATTCTTTTTTCCCTCCGGCCACCTTACTTGTATTTTCCAGCATCTGATTCATTTATTTATAAGACCATGTAAAGTTAATTATCATATATGCATATTGAAAACCACATGAATAGGCCAAAGGTATATGAAACACATGAGTATGTACTACGTACTATGACAAAGTACACTTTTAGATACATTATCTGCACTGGATTACAAGAACTTTTCCCTCTCTTTCTTTTCCTACTTTCTATTTCATACTTTATTAAATATTCAAAATTAACCAAGAGAACAGAAAAATTCTAATATTATAAAATATTTATGATAATGATGGAGGGAAATAGGATAATCTTGGTGAATTAAAAGTGTGTTTGTATATGCAAAGGTCAAAGATACCGTCTATACTTGATGAACTAAAAACAACAGTGGTGCACACTCATTTGGGGCCCAGATTGCTACTGTACTATCAACATATATTATGCTATGTATATGTACCATTTCATACACAATATATAAGTATATATAGATTATGGACATGCATAGAAATTGAAAATCTGTATCAATATCTAGCTAGTGAAAGTAAAAGAGAAAGACAAGGTAAGGAACACATTTTATGTAAAGCATCACTTTGTCCACCCATGTACTGGTGATGCCAGGGATCCTGGCATGCGCACTGCATCGTGCTTCCCGGGTGAGGCCCTCACCGCTCTGTCTTAGGGCTGATTGGCAGCTCCACTTCAGCAGGGGGAGCGGTGCAGAGACACAGGCTGTTCAGCAGGGTCTGACACCCCCCAGCTGGCACCTGCTGAGCCCTCATAGGCGGGGTGGCTCGTCATAGGTCCTATTCCTGTGTCCAAACTCTATGGAGACTTTCTGGCTACAGGACTCTGAACCTTGAGGACATGAGCAGCATCCAAGGAATCAACACACTGTTGTCACCACTGCCTCTGCCTGTGCACCTAAGTCTCAGGCTCATCATGCCCTGGGGTTTATCTGTGTGTCAGCAGAGTGTTGAGAAGTACAGACACAGGCTCACCCCCAGCCTTGCAGGGCTCCTAGAGTCTATTTTCCACACAGGAGCTGGCTGTGACCCCGCTTGACTTGGTTCCATTCTTGCCATGCTGCCATACACTCTCCTCCATCTTTGATTTTTTCCTCTGCACTGCAGTGAATTGACTAGCAACTGCCCTATGTTTATGGCCTCCTTTGGGCAGGAACGCTTTATTTCCTGTCACTTCTGTATTACTGTCCAATGCTCTGCAAGTTATCTCTCAGCCATAATGACCAGCAGGGCATTTTACCAAAGAGAGGATTGTTTGTCTCTCTCCAGAGGCATTTCTGCTCTCAGCTGCTAACATTTATGTCTCTTCTACATTCACTGCCTATGTTACGTTTTGAGAAGTCTGAGTAACCAATGAAGCCTCAAACTCAACACTGACTGGAGCAATTCTGTAGTCTTCAGGGTGAAGGGCAAATAAGGTTCAATTTAAAAATTGAAGATTTACCCCATTTTTCACATTTTGACAACACATCTCTGCTGAAAAATTTGGAAAAACAAAACTGACCTGAAACATCTTCGTTAGAAAAAAGGAAAGAAGCAATAGTAAATTTTTCTTAAATCATCTTAAGAAAATAAAAATTTAAAAAAAAGTTAGAATTGCCATATCCATTGGGAAAATATAAAAAGAAATTATGTTTGCATTTTCTAGTTAAAACTACCTGGTAGGGAACTTTTCTTTTTACTTATTGTATCTGATGCTCTAATTACTTTTTTTTCCACAAACACAGAGTTAAAATCCATTTCCACTTCAATGGTAAGATGAAAGAAGAAGTGTAATATTTGTAAATGTAAATGTCCACTAAAAGCAAAATAATGAGACCTACAGAAGCACCATTTTATAGCATAGGGAAGGATAGGCACAGGGATTGTGAGACAAGATCTCCTCTTTGTAATTGTGGAAATAGGTGAAGTCGAGAACCTGAAATGCTGACAAGTGTTTGTATGTAAGAGTGTCTCTGGATGTATGGGGGGGGGGTAGGGTGGGTAGGGCTATGGGAAAAAAATGAGAATTAAGTTGTGTCTTATACTGGTACAAATCCCCATTATGGAGTGCAATCATGATGTGTATATGTAATGTACCAATAAAGATTAAAAAAATAAAAAAAAGAGTGTCTCTGGGATGAAAGCTACCTTACTTTCTCCTTTGCCAAACCAACTCTGAAGTAATGGTCCAGTAGAATTGAGAAAGTAAACATAGTTTCAAATTCTGGGATTATAAAAATTATATACACTAAAGAAGAGAGGGGTTTAATCTCACTGCCATGACCACTTAGAACTTGGCCACAGGAGAAAGAGTCTCAGTTAGGTTAGTGTGTAGCTAACAGAGCACTTAAAACATCTCTCACTTTTGACCCCAAACCTAACAGAATCATTAAACTTTCCTGTGACTTCTCTCTTCATTTATTTGGAAAAACAAAACTCAGATTCAAATTTGAGGAGCACATTTCCAGAAAGGGTTCAATTTAAAGTCTATGCCGTCATGAGTCTAGTCCCCAGACATGACGTAGGTTCATCTCAAGTTTCAGTGGATTTATTAACTACTCTCTCCTCAATTATTTATTAACTTATTTATTATGTATCATTTATTTTTTATTAACAGACACTTTGTGACTTCTCTCAAGTTCAAACAAGTAATACATCACCATTGTATTTTCATTATTTATATTTCTGTTCATCTCTAAGTGTGAACGGCTTCCGGCTGGAGTGGTACAAACGGGGAGGTGAGCAAGGAGGGCAATCCACTTGTGTTGATGAAATAGCTAATCCCAAAGATGGAAATGAGCCAGTGACACTGTCAGCACACCTAGGGCCACACTGGTGGAAACTCTGTCCTTTGAAATGTAAATGTTTTGAAATGTAATGTTCAAGTGATCTGATTGAGCAGCTCTCTCCCTCCATGAGTGTTACTCTCAATCAGGAAAAAATGGAAGAAAAAGAGGAAATGGCTTCTAATATGAAAGATTCTTTATTTGGCAGAATACTTATTTTGGTTATGTTAAATATGCAACTGCACAGAGAAAATCCTGCAGTAAGATTTGGAACTAACCATTTTTTCAATGTGTACTTGAAAGAACTTATAAGATGCTATATATTCAATATAAGTATATTCAAAAGATGTTAAAATATTCCAATGGAAATTAAAATTGGTGTAAAACAAATTGCAATGAGAACAGAATTCAGGGGTTGGAACAAGAGGGATAGATAAAATACTGAAGGGTGTTCAGAGAAAGAGGAATTCATTTTAATATATGTGGAAGTGATGAGGAAGGTTAGGATGTGAATTATATTTAAATATTAATGTATCTGTTTGGCTTACTGAAGTTGAGAAGCTGGCATTTTAATCAGTTTGTTCTTATCCTGAAAGTTTGTCACACAGGTAAATCAAAACACAAGAAGTTTGTCAGTACAGTTGTTTTTTCTGGTGGGATGAACACGTCGCATAACTGAAGGTCCACCATTACTCTTTAAAATGACATTTTCTCCAAAGCCATGAGGACAAGAACAGTGACTTTCAGGTGACCTCTCAGCAAACTACACACTAGAAAACATCTGGAAACCGATGACGTATCCCACCGAGGCAACAAAGGGCAACAGGGCACTCTCGCCCGGCCTCTGACATTTCTGTCTGGTATCCTTGGTGTGCCAGGGGGGTCAGTTTCTCCAGAACTGTTGACAGTGGTGATCTCAAACTGCCTATTTGGCTCTTTTTCATACTGTAGTGATTTGAAGGTGGCATCAAAACAGATGCAAACCATAAATCAGGCAGCAGCTAAAGAACAAGACTGTCAGCCATCTGCTACCAGAACTACAGCAGGACAGGAGGGACCGGTGGTGGTGTTTTGGGGCCACTGCACTTTGTGAAGAGCTTCTGCTGCATCTCCTCTGCGTAGCAGTCAGCCTCCGACCACACGTATTATAACAGGTGGAGGAAAAGAGCAGTTAGATGATTGGCTCCGACACTGGACTGATTCTTTTAATACTCTCGCGCACTTTCTACCCATTCTTAAAAAAAAAAGAAACCCATTAGCATATGCAAAAGGTCTACTTCCCTGTTTCCCACTGTCTACATTTTATTTTTCCCTTTCAATTTATATATATATATATACTTTGGGTTTGACATATGAGAAAAACCAAAAGGTACTTAAGCTGTGGGTCTTATTTCTTTCACTTAACATTATAGATTCAAAGTTCATCTGTCTTCTTACAAATAGAGAAGGGAAGGAAGAGAAGGGAAGTAAAAAAAAGAAAATTAAGATGGGACATATACATGTACCAGTTATATAATGAACATATTCATTATGTCCTGCAAACATGTACTACAGCAATAAAATTGAAGACAAAAATAAGAAATTAATGAGGCTATTAAGTACAGAGAGCTCTGAAAATAAATAGCCCACAGGAAGATGATTTTTTTTCCTTAAAAATATTCAAATTACATTTATAGTATTTAATATGTATTCAGTTTTGAGTAAAATAAAAAGAACATTCTTCAGATTATAGAAGTGTCAGGACTGTTAAGAAGAAATTAGTGTTAATTCCAGATGAAAGGTGAATTATCTCAATAAAGGAAACCAAATACACATGTAAAACCCTACATAGTTTGTACAGTATGTGAACTAACAGGGGCTTAATTTAAAATAGAAAGCTGATGCTACAGAAATTGATAGATATTTGTTTAACTAAGGCAGAGAGTCTAATGGTCTGACATTCCATTTTTCTTACAAACTCAGGTTCAGAGAATCGTTCTTCCTTTCCCCTTATCACTGGATTTTAATAACGAGCACATAGTGAGACTCTTGAAATATAAAGGAAGTCCTGACAGAGAGCTTCCTGGAAAGGCCTCTTTGCTGGTGGGGTGCAGACAGTCGAGACTGTCCCATCGCACAGGAGTGTTCAGGAGCCTTCACAGAACACGAAATTATGCCGCAGTCTCCAGAGGTGGCAGCTCAAGACAGAGTCCACTCACTGCAGAGAGCAACATGAAACAATTCTGGGGCATGCTGTCATCCTCACTCATACTGTTTCTCAGAATAATTCATATTTACACCTGCATTCTATTTATTTTACTTAAGAGTATGGCCTTGATGTGTCAATTTATCTATAAATGTCTCAAGGTTATCATTCTTTATGGCTGAGTAATACTCCATTTTATTAAAACAAAACAAAAACAAAAACACATTTTATATATCCATTCACCAGTTTAAGGGCATTTAGGCTATTTCCATAATGTAGCTATTACAAACTGAGCTGCTATAAACATGAGTGTACATATATTGCGGTGATGTGATGCTTTTAATTCTTTTACAAGAAAATAGCAGGATCAAATGAGATTTCTAATCCTTGCTCTGTGAGGAAACTCCATAATGATTCTTGCAGTGGTTACATCACTTTATACTCTTGCCAACAAGAGAGAAATGTTCGTTTCTTCCCACAGCCCCACCAGCATTTGCTATTGGTTGTTTCTTGATAGCTGCCATTCATTTTGGAGTGAGGTATAATCTCATTGCTTTCATTTTTTGTCTCTGAAATGACTAGCAGTGTTAAGTATTTTTTATAATTGTATTTGTTGTTTCTACTTCTTCACCTAAAAAACAAAAATGTCTGTTCAGATCAACAAGGTTCCCTCATTTTTCTAGTGATTTTTTTTTTTTTTTTTTTTTTGTGTGTGGGTGTGTATTGTGTGTGTGTGTTGTGGACTGGGCAGAGGAACACACTGAAAGCCTCTGTCTAGAAATCAATCTAACAAAAGAAGTGAGAGAACTGTATTCTGAAAATTACAACACTATGAAAAAGGAGATTGAAGAGAATATCAGAAAATGGAAAAACATCCTTTGTTCCTATGTAAGAAGAACCAATATCATCAAAATGGCTACATCCTCACAACTGTTATATAGATACAATGAATTCCAAGTGAAATCCCAATGCATATTTCACAGATCTAGATAAAATAATTTAAAAAATTCATCTGGAACCAAAAGAGACATAGAATAGCAAAAGCAATTCTAGGCAAAAATAAATATGCCTGTTCTTTGCAGATGCCCATTTTTGGATTGGGTCTTTAAATATGGTGGATTAAAGTTATCTGTATATGCTAGATAACAGGCTTTTATCTGAAAAATAGCTTGCTAAATTTTCCCCATACTTTGGGATGGCTCTTCATTCTGTTTGTGGTTTCTTTTGCAGTACAGACAATTTTTAATAGGAGTAAATCCCAGTTGTTGATTCTTTGTGCTAATTCATGACTGACTGAGGTTTTCTTCATGAAGTCTTTTCCTTCAAGAATTCTACCTAGCCTCTCTTTCAGCAGGTATAGAGTCTCTATTTTAATATTTAACTCTTTTATCTGCTTTGATTTTAGTTTAATACCTGAAAGCTATGTGTTTAGTTTTAATCTTTGGCAAATTGAAACCCAATTTTTAATAGCATCATTTATTAAAAAGGCTGTCTTTCTTCCAGAGAGGATGTTTGGCTCCTTTGTCAAGCATGAGGTGGCTTACTATATCTGAAGTTGTTCCTGTATCTTCTAGTCTGTTCCATTGATCAAGTTTGTTTCTTCACCAGTATCATTCTGTTTTAGTATAATTTCACGTTGGGGATTATGATATCACATGCCTTTGTTGTTGCTTACTATTGCTTTTTCTATCCTAGGCTTCTTTTGGTTCCAGATAAATTTGGGGGTCCTTTTCTCTAATTCAGTGAAATATGCCATTGGAATTTCAATCAGGATAGCATTGAGTCTATGGAGCATTTTTGGGAGGATGACCATTTTCAGTATAATGGTTCTTCCTACCCAGGGACAAGGGAAGCCTTTCCATCCTCTGATATCCTCTTCAATGTCTCTTTTTGTAGAGTGCTGTTGTTTTCAGAATAGAGACCATTTACTTCTTTCAGTACACTGATTCCTAGCTGCCACAGGTGCCACATTTAAGTCCCACGGAATGTGTTGCAAAACTCGCTTACTCTGTGACGTGTTCAAGCTGCTCTGTGAATTTATCTGTCAATACAGAGGGAGCAACTGTGTGCAAATTGGCAGATAAAGTGGCTCCATTCAAAGCCAAACTGGAATTACAGAAGCGAGAAGAAACTGTTTGTTTTTTTGTTTGTTTGTTTGTTTGTTTTTTACTTTAGCAGAGATTTTGAGAGAGACTGAACAAGGGTCTTTTTTCACTGAGGTGATGCATTATCATCTATAAAAGAGTCTCAGTGTTGTTTCCCAACAACAGAAGACTTGAACTAGAAGGAATGAACTCATGGCCCCTTTGTCAATAAACCATTTGATTTGGAGCTGGGGAGTTAGTTCAATGGTTCTGGCACCTCTCTTGCAAGCGCAAGGGCCCGGGTTCAGTTCTCTGGTAACCACATACCATACTGGGTGTGGAGACTCACCCCAGCAGCAATCAGTACCACACACCACAGTGCCAGGCGCGGTGGCTCACACCTGTAATCTCACCACCTGGGAGGCAGAAGCAGGAGGATTGCTGTGATGTGAGTTTGAGGCTGAGCTGAGAGCCAGCCTGAACTACAAAAGTGAGACCCTGTCTCAAAAAAAACAAAAACAAAACCAAAAACATTTTATTTTATTCCTGCTAGAAGGGAGTCAGCTGCTTGAAACTACAAATGGCGATGGCCTGAGCACAATGGCTGAGCCAGAGCCAAGTCTCCACACATTCTGGATTAATGTCAAGATGGATTATCCTGACAAATCCACAATAGTACTAAAAAGCCGGATTCCATTCCAGAATTTTACTTTTGTGAAACAGTTCTGAGTTGATAGCAACTGAAGCAAGATCATGGAGTAGGCTTGATAAAAGCAACACATTTCAGCCATCACTATTTCCATCACTCCAGAAGGGACTGTTTAGTTGTAGGAAAAGCTCAAGTGTCTCCTTGATCCTGCACTATTGTGAGTTGTATCCTTGTTTCATTATATATTACAACGGAACAAGAAAAATAAAGTGCACAATGAATATAATGTGTTTGAATTATCCTGATACCATCTCACCTCTGTCTCCTCTCTGTGGAAAAAATGTCTTCCAGGAAACCTGCCCTGGTCCATGAAATCCACAGTTTAAAAGAATGATGGATTCTCACCAGTAACTTCTGGGATGTTCTGCATTCTGTACTGAGCAGGGTGGGTGTCTAGGAATATGTGGGCTATGTCAGTACTGCTGCAAAACATGTAAGTATTTGACCTGAATTTTCTATCTCATAGCAAATCACCTGCTCTCATCTGAATACACAGTGCTTCAGTAAACATTGCTTCAACAGCATTTCCCCGAATTTCCCATATTTATCAAGAAAGACCAATGGAGATACCACTCAAACTAAACCTCAAATGAATAGACAATGATCATGATTAGAAGTACAAAGAGATATTCATCAGTTGAAAATATAGGAAAAAAATCTCATTAAAATAAAATGCATCTTATTTTGAAAAAGTAGGGGAAAAGTTATATTATCAAGTGGTTACAAGCTAAAGTTTAAATCCATTAAAAATGACTTTATATGTGTTTTTTCTCTGTTTTTGAAAGTGACAGTAAATCAAGTCATAACAGAAACATTTTATTTCCTGGAAGACATTTTCTGTTTTAACCAATAAATTACTGAATTTTTAGAAAAGGTTTTGAATTTATTTTATAAATACTTTTGATGGATATTTCATTACTATATTATGAAGCTGAATACTAGAAATAAGAAAATAGCTTAAGTGTCACTTAATATAAACCTCTCTCTTAGATAGATGAACAAATAGGCTCTGACTCCTTACAGGAAAATCTGAAGACAAAATGTCTATTAAATGAGGTAGATTATAATTCTTGCCTTCAGATTTAAACCTGATGCTATTTTTACCTCATTCAACCAACTTTAATATGTATACCTTACATAGTAAATGACATTCACATTAACGAACACTGTGTGTATACACAACAATTGGAAAGGCTTTGGGACACTGCAAAGTAAATAAACTGTTGTAGCTGTAGAAGAAAAGTTTGCTTAAATCTCTGTATTAAACAAAACCAAAAAAAAAAAAAAAAAACCCAAACGAGTGTCAATTTCCTGAGAAGATGTTTTTGCCTGTGTTCTCTGAATAAAAAGAAAACATTGATGGTTTTATACATTACTACAAACTGTAAACTGGAATTTTTACCTTTGTCTCATTTTAGTGAATCCATAGTCAATGAATAAAACCAAGTATACACTTATATCCATTCTGATCATTTTGTTTTCTGATGTTATATAAATGTTTAACCTGTACTAATGAATTATAATTATTTCATGGAGTGTGATGCAAAGCACTTTCTCATGTTTTGTCAGTCTGTTTATTTACATCGTTCTCGGTTCTCTGAGATGGACCTTCAGTGTACTCATATGCTTGCATGCTGTTTATATGGCTAATGGCCAGAGAGAGTTTGTGTGAGGAACTTACCATACTGACATCTCTGGGCCACATCCTTTCCCAGGTGGGCCCAAACCAGTCACAGGACCCTTTCAAGGTGAGACTGTCCTCTGGCTGGAGTAGAAAAATATGGCAGAGGAAGTTGAGGGAAAGTAAAACGTGAGCGGGCATAGGCTCCAGCACTGTGTGGGAGATGAGGACACAGGTCAGCGGGAATTCCAGGGACCCTGATGTCTGCCCAGGCCCCTCACACAGAGCCGCAGGCCAAGGAGACCTCAGCCCTCCACACCCGAGGAACTGCGTTTTGCCAACGATCTGATGAGACTGGCAGAGGCCCTTCCTACCTTTCCGAGAACAGCCTAGACAGGAAAGTGCTTCAACTATCTCAACAGAATCTATGAAAAGAAGATCCAAAGGAGACAAAACACTGAAAGGAGTAGGAGGATTAGTCCCAGTGGTTACAGCGCCTGTCTTGCAAACACAAGGTCCTGGGTTCCATCCCAGGTAACCACATACAATGGTGCCAGTTGTGGTGACTCACACCTACCAGCAATGGGTACCACATACCACAGTGATGAGTGTGGTGGCTCACACCTGTAATTCCAGCACCCAGAAGGCAGAGGCAGAGGATTATTGAGTTGGAGGCTCACCTGAGCTACAGAGTGAGCTCAGGGCCCGCCTGAACTACACAGCAAGGACATGTCTCCAAAATAAATAAATAAATAAAACAAAAAACACTGAAATTAACTCTGGCTTTTGATCTACTGATATTACTTTTAGGTAGTATGTTTGTGATATTTTTGTGATTTTTTTCTTTTTTTACTCATAGTTATACCCTTGGTCTTTCACAGAATCTTTCACAATATAAATGATCAATGAAGTATATTGATTGTAGGTAATGTTTTTTTCATCTTACATCCTTGATCTTCTTTTAAGGTGATTTATTTGTAATCCCTTTTCATAAATGACAGAAGGTGATTTACAACTAAAGCAATATAAGACAAGATCCAAGGACATAATATAAAAATGACATTTAAAAATAGCTCATCCCTTACTTAGCGTAATAGCAAGTTAAAAATGTTTAGATACTAATTTAACACTGAGCTATTAGGAAAATAAAAAAGGAAAAAGAAAGAAAAGAAATAGGGAGAAATAAGGGGAGAATGAAAAGAGGAAGGAATGATAAATTCTTACATACATCTCTTCATCTAGGATCATAACACTATACAATTCATCGAGAAAATACACAATTGTGTACAAGGTTTATGTTGAACATCATTCTGTACTACATTGTTATTTCCTTTATTAGCTCTGTCTTAGGAAGCACTGTTTAAGGTTCTTTTCCATAAAAATGTCTAAGCACATGTGAAAGGAGACCGAGTGGTATGGTTTGGGTTTGAGAGGCTAAGAGCACCAAGATTGATAGGTAATTTATACCTGGGGAATCTACCAGGGTGTTAACACAGGTAAGCCCCTGCACTACAAGGATGACTGTCAGGGGAGATAATCATCTGCTCCTTCAGACCCCAGACGAACTGTCACATCAGCAACAGAGTAGTCTGCACCAAGGTCTCAGGTTAGCTTCAGCGAAGAGGATGTTTAGAGTTTGGAGATGGCCCACCTCTGTCAGCAGAAGCTGCTGTTTAATAGTTATTGAAATCTATATAAATTACTTATGCTATATACTCCAAATTCATATAGAGGTAAATGATCAATTGGTCCTTCACTCAGGTATTTCATGTGAGTAGTGTAACTCATGATTGACTATAATGATTAATGTCAAGAATTTCCAGTTCTTTCTTCAGGGCTCCTGGAAACTGAAGCAGGAACACTGATATAATAATATCAGCTTCAGCGTTTACTTGTCACTAAGTAGGCTCCATTCCGGAAACATGGAAGCATTTCAGGCACAAAAATATGGTGTTTCATATTCAGAAGCTTTAATACTATAGTTGCTTTTTCGTATGTCATAGTTCCAAGGAAAGTGGAGAGAAGATGGAGGATTACAACGGTCAGGATGCAGTATGAATGTGCCCCAGTTCTCCCAAAGAAATGCATCACTACGTATCACAAATCTACACTAACATAAATGAATATATACATAGATTGATGCAATGATTAACCCAGAATATTGAAGAGCATTCCCAAAACTATCAAACTACTTCCAAAACAGAGAAAATGAGTCCTATGATGTTCTTTAATTGAGTAGTTCCTTCAGCTAAAGAGAAAATAAACTAAAAAAACCCCACTACTCTTCACTATTAAATCAAAGGGCCATCTTATCTTTTTTCTTCAATAAATTTAATAGAATTTTATACTACCATAGAAGGTAACTACCTGTGAGCTTAAGTGAAAACCAGCTGCCTCTCCTGAAAACATCATATGATGTCTCACAAACTCTAATATTAATGTATTGCCAAAGAACCATTGTTCAGCATGGATATTTATTTGCCAGATCAGAACACGGATTACAATACTAGTATGATCCCCTCCAAGGCACATACTTAATTTTCAGTGACACTAACAGAATATGTCAGGGTTAAGTTCAAAGAGAATGTTTGCCTTTGTTTTGTGGAGACTTTCCACCTCATTGCCATCACTTTGAGATGAGTGTTTAGTTTTTGCTCTGACATAACACAATTTCCTGCCATAAACAAAACCAAGAAGACACTCATTTCCCACCAGTGCAGCATCTCTTTTCAAGAAAATTAAGCAATATTTTTTAAAAATCAGAATAGTCTGAAGACATGCAATGTCTAACAGATATTACACCTTCTATCCTGTCCCTGAGCAGGAGACTTGCCTCTAGAGATGTTTATTCTTACTCCAGTGGGAGTCAATTTTGTATATTTAAGCATGAAAAAATAGAAACCGGAGCTTTCATGAAGGACATATTACTGTTCACTTCTTTGATTGGAAAGTGTCAAGTGACTCTGCCAGGGCTGTTTCTGCACCTGTGAACCAAGTATTATGTTTGAAGGTGAGAAGTGGGCTCAAAAATGGCATTTTCTGTTTCCTGATTCATAGTAAATATCCAACAAACACTGGCCAATACGATTTTTTGCCTTATTGCTTCAATATCTATGTTATTCTTTCAACTTTCTAACTTATAATGAATATTGGGGAATAATCTTGCAATAAGTGTGGAGTAAATTACTATCATCATGCATATCTACAGTAGGTAATCATTGACAACATATTAACTTTTCACAATTTTTCTAAGCTGTGAGTTAAAATTGTCAGGAATGGGAAATCCGTGTGGGCTGGACACCAGGATGGAGATGACAATAAGTTTTTATATTGAGAGGATACTGAGATGTGTATTTCAACTACCTCACCAAGTGATTGTGTAGCTATGAAAAAAGAACCAAACATATCTAAGAAATCATAATTAACAGATGGGAAAAGAAGACCTGGAATAAGCAAGTATCTCTAGAAATGAGTGTGGGCTTGTACTGAAGTCAAGGTGTTTGAAAGCAAGGCTGGCTTCCCAGGAGAGCTACGCATTAGATATGCTAAGTAGGTCTCACAAGAGTGAGAGCAGAGCTTTCTCCTAGGCACATTGTCCAAAGGCTATTGGCCAGGGCAGGGATCCTTGCACCTCAAAACAGCTGGTTTTGATGGGGAGGGGATAGATAAATTCAGAACTGAGAATGCTCTCAAGCACAAAGCACACTCTTCAATGGAAATTTCTTGTATTTGATAGCTGTGATTTATCTATATCAGTATTGGCACATTTTCCTACTTTATTTATTAATGTACTTGTTAATAAAATTTGCCAACATCACCTGTATCCAACAGTATAACTTCAACCTGACTCCTGTTTCTAGTTTACAATATAGCCTGAAAACCCAGCTTTTCTTTACTGCACGTCTGCTGTACATTGGGTATAATGTTTAAACTTTTCTACTGTTAAAGTTTACAATTCTACAAGACTGTACTTCAACTTTGACAGTCTGTCAGCCTCTGGTTTAATATCTGGTAAACAGAAGTAGCTATAAAAACTTAAAGAGAAAAACACTTAGAACAGTTGTATTCTTCTAAGAAAATAGGCTTTCAACCTCCATTTTTAGTCCTTGTACATTTTCCTTTCATCATCTGGAGACAAGGTTTACAAATATATCATGTGATGTGTGAAAAATACTGTGATAGACTTTGAGCTCAAACATTCTTCAAGGATTTTCATTAATATGAATTTAAAAAATGAATAATTGATCAGAAGTTTTCCACAAACATATGCTTTTCCTATTATATCTATCCAGAATTTTGAAATTTCATCTCTTACCTTGAATTCAGTTTCCCCGAGTATCAATATCTCCTCAGAGAGCTATTTTGTGATACATTATAAGTATTCTTTATCCTCTCTACTCTACACTTACTGCCCAGGCCACTTATACCTCTACTTAGAGTACTAGAAATGTAGTATTCTTCATTTATTATTTCCCCAAATGAGTTGCTATCATAAAAACAACAAAATCATCAGCTGCAATGGCAAGTCATTCATTGCTATCATTCTTTGTAGCAGCTGCGTTGCATTTCACTGAACAGAAGTGCAGAAGGGACTTAACCTGTCTCCTGTATTCCTGAGCAGTTAGGCTGCTTCCCATTTTTAACACAGTTAAAAACTTGTAAGAAATACTGCTTCTGGGGCTAAATGGTCACATACTTGTGTGATTAAACTTTGAAGAAAAGTTGTAAAGGGAGAACTGCTGGATATAAGAAATGTATTGTATTTGGCATAAACAAATTTTTCTTTACACATTACATTGTCCAATGTGGATAACAGTTTTATCAGAGCCATAGGTAATGTGGCATCTTCCCAACGGTGTCTAGTGATAACAATTTTCACCCCTATTTTGATACTTTGATCTAAATAAAGTAGTGGTTCAAATATCTTTGTCCTGTTTCTCTGCTCATTTCCTTTATCATTTTTTCTTTCTTTCTTCACTCTCAACGTTTCTTTTTGTGTTTTGCTTTGAACTTTCCTAAGTTCATAAAAGGGAGAAGTTAATATTTCATTTTTAAGATGCCACTTTATTATACTGTCTTCCAAACTCAAATATCTTTCTGAGGGGGCCAGGGATTTAGCTTAGTGGTTCTGGCACCTGTCTTGGAAGTGCAAGAGCCTGGGTTCAATCCTCCAGTAACTACATACAACACTGAACATGCCCAGCAGCAATCAGTACCACATACCACAGTGCCGGGCGTGGTGGCTCATGCCTGTGATCCCAGCACTTGGGAGGCAGAGGCAAGAGGATTGCTGTGATGTGAGTTTGAGACTGAGCTCAGAGCCAGCCTGAACTACAAAGCAAGACTCTGTGTCAAAAAACAATTTTTTTTTTTCTGAGAATAGCTCATTACAATTAACACTGTACTTCCCTTTCATATATATGTAATATATTGATATGTTATATATGCTAACCTTGAACATTTGACATTAACTTTTTCTCACAATACATTAGAAGTAAATTGTTTGAAAGGGAAAGAAACCATATAAGCTAAAGGTGATAGAATTCTGAAATGCATTGAGGGATCTGACATTTTCTGGAGAGGTGTTAGCACTTTTTCACTATATAGCATTGATTTTTTTCTTCCCTTTTGCTCCAGAAAGTAAAACATGACATAAAACTTTTAATGAACTATTGTATAAAGAATCTACTTTTTGATGCAATTGAACATCTCTTGGAGCATCATATGCTCAAGGGTGTCAAGCACCCTCAGCCAGTGGTAAAAGTGTCCATTAACCAAGTACTCCTTTTATGTACAGGAACAAGAAAGCTGTACAGACAGCAAAAAAGCAAGCAACAATAGTGAAGAAGTCCTAAAATCCATGTTAGACAGCTCTATTTTAGGGACAAATTTAGGAATCTGAAATGCTATGAAAGTTTAAGATATAAGCCAATGAAAGGAAAATAGTATTCTAGTGTGTGGCAAAAGGTGTGTCAGGCACACAACCCTGCAATGTGTCCTGATGTATAAACACAGATAGTAAATGTGATTTCAGCAACAGAGAGGCTCAAAGGAAGGAATAAATAACCCACCAGGGTCACCATTAACCTCTCCTATGCTAGTGGCCAAGTGTTAATCTGTTAATATCCTCGAGAAACTGTGTGCACGTAAGTTAGAGCTTTAGGTACAAAAATGGTAAATATAATAATGTTTCTATTTTTAGGGAAACTATATATTAATTGACAATTTAAATTTTAAAAAAACGTGTGTGTGTGTGTGTGTGTGTGTGTGTGTGTGTGTGTGTGTGCATTCTACATGTTTAAGGGTCAAAGATAACAAAGCTTGGACTTTTCCCTAATGTTTGAAGAAAGCATCTCTATAAACCCCACTGGTCTCTAAAGATTTTGTCAGAAACTCCATTGTCTCCTGCTGTTCAGTAAACCTTAGGCTCACTACACATTCCTGAAGACATCTTTGTAATACTGTCATCAAATATGAGACAGTGGGGCTGGAATTTTGACAAATTTCAATAGTTTTTTAGCACAAAGGACAGTGGCGAGGATCTCTCCATTAATAAGTGGATAAGCTGAGTCCAAAATACCCTGAAGACCAACCTGTTCACATCAGTCATGCGTTCCCCCTTTACTTTCTGAACCCCCTTTGTCACAGAAGAAATGGTGCAGCAAATGGGGACTAGTTTTGGTTGCAAAATTCATTGTGCCCTTCTTTTGTGAAAGTAGGTGCCAGAATCAGCTTTGCAGATTCCCACCGGTACATCTATACTGTCTATGTGTCATGTATTTTTACTTTGCTTGTGCTTTATATGTGGTACTAAAGCTTTACTCTTCCCTGTCTCCCTTCACATGCAAGGTGGTGGATTTACTTAAAATGTGTGTTTGTCCTTATTATTCTAAACTCACAGGAAAGAGACTGAGCCTTCACAGTACCATCCTACAGCTAAGGTCAGTCTCCATACTGATTCTGAAGGAACTAGGGAGGCTCATTCTCCCAGCACCTGCATGACTAATGGCAGTTGCCAAATGAACACAAGTGAGCATGCTCGGGGATCTAAGATTTGCATATCACGTTTGAATTTGATAGATAAACTTCACAAAATCCGCTGAAATTCAATTTCCATTTCTGCAAAATCAAGGCAAATGTGGCTGCCCTGCCTATTTCATTGGACCCCTTCATTCACTCATCTATTTATTAATTACTTCTTGAGGGCTTATGGTGTGGTATGTGCCAGGCTGTTGTGAGAATCAAATGAAAATTAACTCATACAAAACTATTTTAAAAACTGAAAAGTTACATATATACTGTTTTTATCAGACTGTTGATAGAAGTAGTATTGCTATTTTCTACATTTAGTTAGATTCCACTCTAGGCAGAAATACAAGTGAGACTAAGTTATCATGATATGCTGCTCTCTCCTTTAAAAATTAACCACTCATGGCAATTGTACAAAACCATGAAACAGCCAGTGGGAGAAATGTGGTAGTTTTATTTATCTTCTTTCTTCTCCATCTTTTCTTGTTTTCAATATACATAGACACATTTGATACTGAGAGCTGGTCAGGTTCCTCACGGAGTGACCAAGAAGAGCTTCTCTAGCCTCAACTTTACCATGACCCTCTGACATTTGTTCCCCCTTTCAGGGAATCAGAATAACTACAGTTTAGTGAGGTGGAGTATATCTGGTAGTCCGATTATTTTGTGTGCTGCCATTGGATGAGAGAGCTCTTGAATGTCTATTATGAGACTTTGTGTTACAATTGATTTTCCATTCCATGCTCCTGTGCCAACACTGATGCAGAAAAGACAAAGTCAATTCTCTCTGTACATTTGGACTACTCACTCTCTCTCGTCCATTGCAGACTATTTTGTAGAGAACATTGATTTCTTCGGATTGATTTTATCTTTTATAAAGTAAGCACATATAAAATTAAAATAGTATTTTAGTATTATAGGAATATGGAGGTATTGATTACTGCTGATATGAAGCTATATATATATATATATATATATATATATATATATATATTCTCTATTCCACTTTTGCTTTAACAAAAATTGATTTTTAAAAGGAAATTTCAGCTGGACATTTTAAAAAATTTGTGTTAGAAGTTATAATAAAATCATAACATGTACAGATTAAAGGTTTTAAAACAGATTGGGGTATATCATTTGCCTGATATATAATTAATAGGTGATAACAATCATGTTCTATATATTTGTATACTAAAACATTACAAATTTCTACAAGTTATGAACTTTTTATGTAAGAGAATGATAAAAAATAGAGAAGAAAAGCCTCAGAAAAAGATAAAAGTACAATTAAAGAAGTCATTAAAGAAACTCATATAAGGAAATTCAAAGAAACAATTCCACTAACCCTGGAAAAAGAATTTGTCGCATTTGTGTCAAATTTTGGGAGCAGATGTGAAAGGCTTGCAGTGCAATTTCATGAAATTTAAAATTCATTGTCACTTCATTCTTTTTGTGAAAATTGAACATATTCTTGGTAACAATAAATACATATGCAGTGAATCGGAGTCACATCTGCCTCATAAAATAGATTCATTCTTGTCTGCTATTCTGAGTGACACAAGGTGGTTCAAGAGATCTTGATTACCAGTACTGATAAGATGCAAGTTCTCTTTTCCCAGGCTTGATGAGTTTAAAAGATGAGTCAATTCCCTAAGTTAAACCTTCTTGGATCTTGGATTTGACTAGGACCTTGAAGAGGTGATTCTCAGAATATGTCTTGGAAGAGAAGAAAGATACTTTTAAATGAAAGATATGTGAAAGGGAGGTTTGATTTTAAAATTTTGCATTTTGGTTTTCAAGTAGAAGAGAAATTAAGTGTTATGTAGTAGGGTACCGACAATAATTAACCTTTAGAAATGTTAATATGTTAGATGGACATTGGGGGAAAAGTTGCATCGGGAGTGTGTGAATAATACAGAATCGTCACAATAATACTGGAAACGTGTTGCAAACCAGGACAATGCTGGCGTGTAAGGACAAAACTTCCAAATGTTTTAGCAGCTGAACAGTAGTGTTTGCCCTCTTGCAAGATGTGGAAGAGAAGAGCTAACCTCTCCTACTGCACCTCACCAAGGCGGGGCTCTGGTATCTGACCCCAGAGAGCCGCTCAACTGTTCACTAGTGGGTCCTGCCAGGCCCACCGGACTTTTACAGGGCCAGCTCCTCCTCGGCAACCCCGTGCGGGGCACATTGCGTGGACTCATCTCTGGCTTTCCTCAAGTTTCATGACACTGTCATCTGAAGCTCGTTTGGACTCAGGGAAGCCACCCAAATTTGTAAGAAAATAAGAAATGGTTTAAGACATAAAGTGGGCTGAATATAATGTTGGAGGTTTTTAATATATTAATTTAATATACAATATATAATAATGCACATATTTACTTTAAATACTAAAATTAATGAAATGCTTTAATAGTTTTCATATAACTCAAATTTTCAAAGCAAGTACTATTTCAAGATAATACATAACTAGCTAAATTATATCTCCCTCCATAAATTGGAGTGTAGCTAAATTCACTGAAATAGATTGAATCAACTCGGTTCAGAAAAGGAAGTGGGGAGATGGCAAGACAGAGATGAAGGGAGAGAGAGGAAGCAAAGCACCATTATCTGTGCACTGCACACAGCGTGACATTTGTCTGCCAAAATCCCTGCACACTATTTTGCAATGAAAAATCTTCACCCTGTGCTCAGTAATTTAACGAACATGTTTTGTGTTATAAATACAAAAGGCATTTGGCCCTCTGGAGTAGACAAGCACAATGGTGGTAATCACAGAAGGGACGATGTGGACAGCTGGGATGACAGCAAAGCCCAGGGGACGGCCTCACATGAGTGTGTCACACACTGACTCACATTACCAGGCACTAAGGAGCTCTGGAGGAATACAAAATAAACAGGGACAGATCCAAATTACCTTTGATACATATTTAAATTATTCTTATGAAAAATTTTATTTGATCTGTTTTCATTTTTACAGGAAAATCAGTGCTTTATGGAAAAGGCCAATTCTCTTTGGATCAGTGTAATCTCAAAATATTAAACTGAATCTTTTTGTTACACACACTTATATTGTCCCACACCTACTTCCACCAGCAATTAGTATCAGAGATATGAGTAACACATTGCTCTAAACATATACAAAAATTTAGCACTGCAGTTAGAATGTTTTCAATCTTGGCAAGTCAAGTAGAGATTCAGCAACAGCAAAATAATTTCCCAGATGAATAGGAGGCTAACAATCTCCATTGTGTACTAAGGGTTTTAATTATAGACTTTCAACCTAATCCCAAGGGCTTCTAAAACAGTCTCTAAATAGAAGAACAAACAAACAAACAAAACACCACATGCAAGCATTTAAATACAAGTGTATTCTCCTTTTGTTCAGAGATTTCTCCTAGTTTGCTAACACACAGTTTAGAAAATGAAACTCTGTACACAAGAGGTTTCCTTTCCTCATGAGACCTGTGACAGAGCTTCATGTTTTGGACAGTACATAAACATGAATTTTTAAAGAAAGAAAGTAGAGTGTCTAAGAAAATTTTTAATGTAGGCACACCTTCCAAAAATACCAAATAATTGGAAGGGTGGGGGTTGTTCTTGCCAATACTATCTAATTTAATCAGTAAATTAGATTTTATGCTGTAATTTAAAATCTTATATGAATTAGATTTGACTTTTAAGGAAATGTGAAAGCTTATGTATTATTGATACATATTTTAATTTTATATTCTGTCAGAGCCCAACCCCATAATAGTACTTAAACAAAAATTTATTTTGTTGAATACACTTTGTAGTTTGTCTATATGGGCAAAGAAGATGATGTATATACTAGTTAAGCAACTGGTTTCAGAACATGAAGTGAGTTTAGACTAGTAAGTCATGTAATCTACCCTCACAAAATTTTTTAAATGTTCAGTGGTATTTAGCTCTGACTGAACATGATTAGAAAATAAACCTAGAGATGCTAAATTTTGATTTCTGAAAGCAGATAAAAATATGATTTTTAGGTCAAACAGCAATGCAATTTATTTCATAATTTTAAAGTTAACAATAATTCTGATGAAAAATAACAAAGAAGGAGATGCTAATAAAAATTGAAACCAACTATTTTAAAAATGTTTCCATGGAGTCCTGCTGCAGCCTACAACATGGCTGTGTACATCCTTTACAAAAGGCCTTTAAGTTGGAAATTCCACTTTTCTCTTACGATATGCAGTGCTTGTCATATAATACTGATTTTTACTATTTTATGGTTACTGTATTCTAAACTCCAGCTTTTAATTTCCCTAATTTTTAAAATAGATGTGGGGTTTGAGTTTCAGTACAAAAAGTCTCTTTTCCTGCTCTGCTTCATCTAGAATTCCACACTTGAGTCATTTCCTATACTGGTAACAACTGTCCTATTATTCGGGTTTTTCCCAAGTGGATGAAACTAAATTACAAAGGTTGGCATACACAGCTGTCAGATTTTTTTAAATTGAAATCTTTATTGGTACATTACATATACATGGCTGTCAGATTTTTTTTTAATTGAAATCTTTATTGGTACATTACATATACACGGCTGTCAGATTTATCAGCACCTTTGAGTCAGAAAACCACCCACCACTCAGTGTGGAAACCCTCACCTCCCTCCTGCTTGAACTGCACAATAGGTCTTTTGCTCAGTGTATGAAATAATTCTTAACTGACCATAACATTGCTCCAGTTCACAGCACATAATGTGTCTGCAACAGGCCTGTAGCAGTATCAGCAAGGGGGCGGAGACTTCTGAAAACCACAGGTCAGGCAGGCCCTAAACAACATGCTATGGTTGCTTCTCTTCTTTTCTTCCTCCTTTTCCATCTTCTGCTTTAGAATCACAGGACTGATGCTTAAGGAATTATTCATTTCAGAAAAAATAGAAATAAATGTGGAAAGAACACTGTGTCTGTTGGCATGCCGCAGAGCGAGCTACTGTAGGGATGACTCAGAAGGACAGGCTGGGGACAGGGTCTTTCTCACACTGTCTCTCCCAGCTCAGAAACAACCACACGTGGCACCCTTTGCTAGGGATCACTGCAAGGTGTACTGGGCAGCATTTACTGTCATAGTTTCATACCAGAAACTCACTTGACTGATAGGTTCATCTGAAGGTCCTCATGCATGGGAGTCTTGGGAGGTCTCTCTATGCCTGTGACTGGAGTTTTTGTAGATGTCCTTTAGAGAAGTTCACTTCACACACTCAATTATCTATCTAGTTTAGCCAGATTTGATGAAATACCTTAAAGCATTGAAATAAATATATATTTTCCTTCTGGAGATATTTTTTGTTACCCAGAATAAACCAATATAAAATCAATTTTAACCATTAAGACCTTTTTTTAAAAAAGTAAATGTATATGATGGGCCATGGAAGCAGTAGAACTACTAGATCTGTTGTTTATAACTCTGTGCTTTCCAGTTCTTACTCGTAATCATAAAGACTCTGTTGAAACAATAAAGAAGAGTAAACCAGATCACAGGAGAGAGCTAAAGATGTGCAGAGATTTCAGTACAGCAGCATGTCAGGCTCCAGCTTCTCAATGAAAAGCTTGGCAGTGACATTTTTTTTTTTGCTTCCTCTCATAATTTAATTCAGAGTATCATCAACCTACTCAGTTCAATCAGTGCCAAACTAAAAAAAAAAAAAAAAAGTCCCACCAAATTATTTCTAGCCACAAAATGTCATTTCTCATGAAAATTCTAATAAAAATGCCAAAATGCATTATCTGACATTTTAGTGGCTCAGTAAGTAGCTTGCTGATTGAGATTCTGAAAACTTTTCGTGGTATGCATTTCTGCTTTTTGTTCCAAACTCTTGACTTTTTAAAGAATAATTTACATCTCAAGAAGCTTTTAGCAAAGGATGTCTAAAAATCAAGTTGAATTATGAATCGTTCCAGTAAAACATATAAATTGCACTATGAAGAACTCACAATTGAAGAGTTCTGCACTTAATATTGATAAATAAAGTCTCAGATTTGCCTCAGTCAGTAATTCTTAAGGCTGAGGAAAGAAAAGAGCTGACTACATGTGGTCAAAAATCCTCTTTTAATCTTACTAAGTTTTATTAACATAAGAGCCAAAAATTTAGGACAGCTTGGGTAGGCTTTTTCCTAAAAGGTTAGTAAAATATTTTTT
>PVIR01008151.1:0-23998 GCA_004026965.1 Petromus typicus
AAAAAAAAAAAAAAAAAACACTAAAATACAGGTCGGCTGTCTTTTAGAAGCTAAAATGTGCAATAATTTAGGATATCCCAGAAACTGCCAGTGATCTTAAATCACAGTCCCCAAATCTGTGTTTTAAAAGGTTAGTGGCATTATATTATTTATACAATAGGATACACTCTCTTCCAAATATCATAAAGTCTGCTCTTTGTTGGGTTGCTTTTCATATTTTCAAAAGAATCATTCCTAACAAACTACCTAAAAAGTAGGCAACTTTGATCCACTCTAAGAAACAGAAGCAGATAAGAACAGCTATCAGCTTGCTGCGTGTAGCCTGCATTGCTCTTTCTGTGGCAGGCATCAATGCCAACAGTTTACGTGACGCTACTGTTTCTTCCCAATGTAAATGAGTAGATATCTCTTTTATGATGAAATTCAGATAACAGTATTTTTGTTAAGTTCCTAGAATACAATTGTTTGAAAGAAGATGATAAATCTATTCCTTTAACAGATTTAGTGTTGTCACAGGGATTTCATCAGAGTTCAGTCATAAATTAATTGCACAGTAGATTTATTCATCTATCATTCTCCCATAACAAGTCTGATCATGATTGCTTTGTATGCCTCCATTTGGCACACCGGGGTTTTAGTCATTTAACAAGATTATTTATTAATCAGGCATTTATTGAATAGAGTTTAAGGGGACTCAATGGGTCTGGTACAAGGGCATTACATCTATCATTAGGATTATTTTTATTTCAGGTACTCATTTAAAATGGGCATGATTGTATTTGGGAAAAACATGACTTATAAGATAGATATTTTTGCTTAAGTACGTTTATCCTGGCTTTATGAAATAGTTGATATGGGGATAATCTAGTTAAAAAGAAAAAAATTAACTACGTAGCATCTCTATGAATTTGGTATTAGGAGAAAAAAAAAACACTCCCAAATTAATATCTGATAAAGAAATAATCCTAGTTAAGAAATAAAATCCCCCTGGATCCAAATGGAAACTTAAAAAGAAAAAGGTAACCAAGAACTATAAAAACTCCCTACACAAATAAAAATCTGCCAATTGCTATAAAACCCACATCATCAAACTGATATGCCATTTTGCCTTATACTAGAGAAAAATCATCATTGCAACAAAGAGCATTTTATGTGAGGACTAAATGAGTAATGACTGTACTTGAAGCTAATGCTCAGACGAAATGGAGGAAAGAGGATTGGCGATGTCGGGGGCCTGGGCTCCCCTCAATAACTACGCTCCCTGAGTATCCTAACCCACATCTATCATGCCAGCTGCCACCTCCACAAGGGAGAAAATCTGAGAAACAGGGAGCAGAGAAGTGATGAAAGAGAAGAGAGTGGGCCCGACAGGGAGACTGGAACCGGAGAAGAGGAAGAGACTCACGGGACTGCTGAGGGCAAGTCACAATCATAATATTTAGAGATGGGCAATGTAAGGTTATTAAACAAAACTCATTTTTAAAATAGGGGGAAAGAAGAAAATGACTCAGAATAATTTGAAGTGAATATATTCCATTGGATTACATATGCAAATTCAGCAAAATAATTCCAAGAAAATAGCCATTCTTATAATAAGCCGTAAGAGGCCTATGATATTTGCATCTTGATTTATATACCTTTGCCATGTGAGAGGAAATATTGCAAGCAACTGAACTTAGAACTTTGGAAAATGAAAAACATTTATTGCGAAGCAGTGAGATATTATCACCAGTTATTAATAGTTTTCCTATTGAGTTGTCTCTAGGTACAATTGTTCCATGAATAAAAATCACACAAGAGCATGATTTTTTATTCATGAGGCAGAGTCTCTGGGAGCACACACATAGTTTGGGGCTCTACCTGTCCAGCATTAACCCAATCCCAAACTGAGATATGATGGCTGGAGCAATAAAGTGACATCCCGAGACAGCCTGGAGACTGACATAACCACTCCATCAACGCGGCTGCGCCAAGACCCGACCATCCCATCTGAATCCGGCCCGAAGCCTCCACATCTCCCTTCCACCGCTTTCTTTCCTGCGAGCCAGTTCTCTGGTTGGAATTTCTACAGTAGCTTCCCCCTGGCCTCTCAGAAACCACACCCCGTTCTGGCCTTATTCTTCGATGGACTTTGCAACAGGGGTTCCAGTGCAGACTTTAGATTTGCTAACTGTTACTTCCTCAGAGATGGGTGCTTGAATGTAGATTTCCTCATTATCCTGTCTGACTGCCTTTAGCCAAATGACAAATAAACGATTCATCTCCATCTCTTGGACATAGGCAGAAACTCCGTAAAGGCAGGAATGGCGTTTGATCTCATGAGTTTCCCCAGCGCTCAACAAGCACTCGATAAACACATGCTGAATGGAAGACCCCAAATCCAAGTTATAATAACTGGCAAATTGGGCAGTGCTGTTGGAGAGACACCGCCGACGCCTTGATTGGTTCTGAAATGTTAGCATTTGCCAGAAGTTGTGCTAGCGGGATATATCGGGACAGACAGACACCACTGCAGGAGACGCCTGACACAGAAGAGCCTCACTCTATACCTTCCTTCAGTTATCATCCTTCCCACGCCTGTCTCTGTCAACAGAAAACAAGATGAACCTTCACTTGAGCTTTTTCCAAACAGAACCCTATTCCATCGGTGCATTTTGCATGGAGACTGTTACTTCAAAATATGTACTGTGCCGTTTTTCTGGTTATTACAAAGGATTTACAAGGGAAAGAAGCACGTATTTCAAAACTCTTCTGAATGAGCATATTTTTTTCCCATCACACATGACAGCTGTAGGGTAGTGCTAAGAGCAGAGCAGACACTGTGTCCATGCAGAAGTCACCCAGAGCCCTGTGGCACTGTAATATGCCACTGACTAATGGCTAGATTGCTTATGTCACAGAAGCCTGAGAGGAGGACAGAATTAATGTTATCTAGGACAATCTCAGGGTCCTTTGGATAACCCCAAGCCCAAGTTGCATCACTATTAAGAGACCTGCAGGAAAATTTCTGTTCTCATTATATTACCTTACTAACACTATAATCGGAACACTAGATTTAACTTTTTTTTTTTTTTTTTTGAGACAGGGTCTCACTTTGTAGTTCAGGCTGGTCCTGAGCTCAGCCTCCAACTCACATCACAGCAATCCTCCTGCCTCTGCCTCGCGAGTGCTGGGATTACAGGTGTGAGCCACCATGCCCGGCACTGTGGTATGTGGTCCTGATTGCTGCTGGGCGTGAGTCTCCACGCCCAGTATGGTATGTGGTTACCAAGGATCAAACCGGGTCCCTCTGCTTGCAAAACAGGCACCGGAACCACTGAGCTAAGTCCCCGGCCCTAGATTTGACATTTTTTGACCAACCTACACCTGTAGGTCACCTGAAAATTCCCAACCAGAATTTCTTCTGGAAACGCTGGTCCCTTAGGATGCTGTTCTTCTCCTACAAGCTTCTGAATTTAGCTACACGATGACACCTCAGTTGTGTTTTCTGGTACCAACAGGTGTTTCACCCTAGAACCGCACCTTTTTGAGCAGCATTTGTAGATAAAAGCCCATCATCTCTTAAATACATGTTTACATTTGTCCCTATTGTAAGCGTAAGAAATGATGTCAACTGAAATATTTTACATGTATTTTTTCAGATTTTTCTTTTAGTTAAAAGCTGCTTTTATCTGATTAGTCTCACATGATTCCACAAACCATATCAGCTCATAAATGCTGAGTGGAGTTCTCAGATTGCCAGATGAAAGCCTAGATTTAAGATTCTGCTGCAACTTCTTAATCTCTCTCCCTGTGGTTGATTGTATGTTTGTCTGTCTGTTTGTTTGTTTGTTTGTTTGAATGATGTTAACATATTTTGCTGAGATGATGAAGAGGTTTTCTTGATTCTTCTGCCTTCCACCAGAAGCCCCCAGGGTAGCCTTGGGGTTCAGAGGCCTAGAAGACCGGTCCCCAGGTGAGTCAAACAATAGCTCATGTGGGATCCAGCAGCCAGACTGAAAAGAAACACCAAATTCTGCCGCAAAGGACTAATTGAACTTAGCGATTTGTTCTTTTTCATGAAAAAATACTTATGGTACCTTTTTGTAATACAACAATAGGCTACCATGCAGATTTCTGCAGAATTCTGGAAGAAAGCCAAAGCAACAATAGCTCGTTTTCTTTAGGAATAAGACCCATATGTCAAAATTTATCTAGAAACTCGATTTGGCTTGCTGCTTCATCGTTCTAGGAGAATAACTACAAAATTATATTACTGTTCATTATGTCCAGGGGGATCCTAATTTATTATGATTCGTGCCAGGGTAATACAGGAGCCCCAGCAATGGCGACTGCTGTATGGAGATGTGCCAGTCTCATAATAGTTATGAGTGGATCATAATGCTTTACTTGGTTTTTACGTGATGTTTTAATTGACATGAAATATTCAACAGTCAATAGAGATAGCTTGTAATCCTCAATTCCTTTCTAGCCCATCTAATTTACCAACAGATTTATAGGCCATATATACACAAGTGCATACTTCGATACAAACACATGTCACAGAACAAGACCATATGGCAAACCGTCTCTGCATGAATAGTGCTGAGGAGGCACTACTGACCTCAGAAAATTCAGCCCTTCCATTTATTTTTAAGGCTGAAATGATAATGGAAGGATCAGGAACTAATCACTTACTAATAGGCCAATGGAGAAAGTTTGAAAATGATTTGGGCTGTACATACAGTCAGCTAGACTGCAGTGTAGTGAACACTTTACAACTTTCAGTGACTCACCCAGCCTACTGTAGCACAACTGCCATAGGTTCACCACCACTGAGTCCTAGATAGCTTGTTGTTATTGTTGGTATTGTTTATTTGTTTGGTTTTGAGACAGGGTCTCATTTTGTAATTCAGGCTGGGCCTGAGCTCACTATGTAGCCCAGGCAAGCATCAAACTCACAGCAATCCTCCTTCCTCTGCCTCCCAGGTGCTGGGATCACAGGCCTGAGCCACCACACAGGGCACTGTGGTATGCGGTACTGATTGCTGGTGGGTGTCAGTCTCCATGCCCAACACTGCTATATGTGGTTATGAGGGATAAAACTCAAGACTTTGTGCTTGCAAAGCAGGTACCAGAACCACTGAGCTAAATCCTCCGCCCTGCTGTCATTGTTTTTAATTCCAGATGTGGTGGGATCCCAGTATCAGTTTTGTTTTACTTTTAAAGTCCCTTGGGTGAATTCCAATGTAAAACCAAATTGCAAAAGAACTGCTTCAGAATCTGTACTCTTTTTATGAAGTAAACATGAACTTAAGTGACACTGAATTATGCAATCCCCACACATCACTCCTGGAAAGGATCTCAAGCTTATCTCCCATACTACCCACCTTTCCAAGAGGGAGGAGGAAAAGCCAGAGATTCCAAATGGCTTTCTCAAGAAATTTCATCAAATTTGGGGCAAAGTTACATGGCCACATCTTCCTCCTCCTCTTCCAATCCAGTGCCCTTTCTAAGAAACCACATTGCCTCACTCTTTCTTTTAGGTTTGATTTCTTTTTCTGATTACTTCTGATCCAATTTATTTATACAATCTATGGATGAAAATGTTTGAAGGTATTGCTCTGCCATAACAAATAATATAAACTGAAATTAAGTCACTTGAGTTGGGATCCCTCTGCCCAGGAAGGAAAGTATGAGAGATATGAAAGTAATCCCTGGAGAGGTCTCAGTCTAATAGAAAAAAAATGAAGACAAAACACACAAGACTCTGAAGCCAGAAAGACCCAGTGAAGAAACTGGGCAGCCTTGAACAGTTCTTCTAGGACTAGGATTCCATCTTGCACAACCCTCACATAATTGGCAAGATGATTTGGTTCACAATTCATTTACAAGTAATGGTAGATACTCACATAGATGCAGTGATGCTACAAAGTCCAACTAAATATTATCCACTCGAAACAAACTTCCAGTTGACTAATGTGCTTAGGATCTCAATCGTATGAATAATGCAAAATTACTGATTCTATATTCCCCCTCCGTATTATTATCTTTATTATTTTCTTCCACAAGATGATCAAAAGCACAAAATATTATGCACTGTTACACTTTGGATCTAGATGCTCCCCCAAAGCCTCATAAGTGGGGCTTTTTTGGAGGTAGCTGGATCTACAGTGTGTGGTGGTGGGATAAGAGTATATGATTAGGGTCAGGAATTTAGCTCAGTGGTTCCAGCACCTGCCTTGCAAGCACAAGGTTCCTGGCTCATTCCCCAGTAACCACATACAACAATACAGGGCATGGTGACTCACACTCACCAGCAACCAGACATTCCACAGTTCCAGGCATGGTGGCTCACACCTGTAATCCCAGCACTCAGGAGGCAGAGGCAGGAGGACTGCTAAGACTTCAAGGCTGAGCTCAGGGCCAGCCTGAACTACAAAGTGAGACCCTGTCTCAAAAAAAAAAAAAAAAAAAAAAAAACCCAACTAAAAAAGAATACATGATTACTAAATCAGTCAACTGATTGATTTGGCAGTGCCCTGATCCTATTAGCCTGGATACCATATAAGGGACAAAAAGAGAATCGTCTTCTCCCTTGTTGCTTTTGCTATCCTCTACGTGCTGTGAATTGTTTCTCCCCTGAAAGGCTTGTATGTCAAACTACCCTGCTTTGGAGCCAGTTGATTATGGACTGAACCCTCTATAAACTGTAAACTAAATAAACCCTTTCCCCCTTTAACTTTGGGTGTCAGGTATTTTGTTTCAACAATGAGAGAAAAATAACTAAGTCATCCACATAATGTGGCAGGACAGAAAGACACCACTGCAGGAGACACCTGACATAGAAAAGCCTCATTCTGTATCTTTCTTCAGTTATCATCCTTCCCACACCTGTCTCTGTCAAGGCAAGTTTTGCTTCTGGAAAACTGAGCCCTCACTTGAGCTTTTTCCAGATGGAACCCAACTTCTGTCAGTAACTAGCAAGAAAATAACAGGAGACTATTTAACTACATTAAAGATGTTCTCAGTGCATTTTAAATTAAAAAGTCAGATTATAAAACAGTCTATGCAAGTATATATGAACACCTCTAAGTAGTGGAATTATAAGATTTTTTTGTTGACACAAAGTGACTATACATACCAGTGGGGTACTATGTGATATTTCAACAAAGGTTCACATTGTGTGATGAGCAAGTGTAGGTAATTAGCATATCCATTACTTCATTCATTTAACATTTCTTTGTATTAAAAACATTCAAAAACCTTTCTTCTTAGAAAGAACCTTTAGAAACATACAATGTATTATTGTTAACTGCCTCTACCTACTGTGTACTTGAACACCAGAAAGATTATTTTTATAAGAAAAAAGTTTAAATTTAATCTCTCAGTCTTATTCTTCTCTTCTGTAAAATATGAATAATACTAGTGCCAGCACAGGAGTGCCATTTAGATCAAATGATACACTTTCTAAACAGAAAAGCTTTGTATATTGTGAAATGCATATTTTATCACTCTATCCACATTTTACCATTGAGACCAGCATCACAGTACTGATGGGTCAAATTCTTCTTACGCAGGAAGGCAGATACTAACAGCCTGGTACTAAGAGCTTGGCTTCAGACACTTACACAAATCCTGGTTTACTCACTGCATGACCTTCACCAAGTTACCAAACTTCTCTCAACCCCAGTTTCCTCATCTGTGAAACAGAAATAATGGCACCTGCTTCAGTGGCCACTGTGAGCATGAAGTGAGTTCACCTCACATCTGACATGTAGCAGAGGCTCATAAAGTGCTAGCTATCACTGTTATCAATGGCCATGCTGTGGCAGCATCCATGTCTTTGCTGACACTCATCCTGGACCCGGACACTGCTTTCTTTGTATGTACAATTTAAACTAGCAAGTTGAAAAGCTTCCAATGAAAGATACAGTTCACCTCCTAGAAGAAGCATATTTAATTTTTTAAAAATTGGCTGAACAGATTGAGAAAAATGCAAGGATTAATGAAAAGGAATAAAAAGACATAAGGTTTAACCAGAAGGGCATGAGAAAGGTGATGTAACATTGACTGATTGTATCAATTTGAGTAACACCCAACTAAATTGGATCTGCACAGTTCTGAGTGTGGCTGAAGGATTTATTGAAGACAGAAGGCCAATCTAGGGAAGGTGGTCACCTGACTGGTATAAAGGCTCACTTTACTCCTTGCTCTGTTTCTTTGAGGGGGCCAGTGTTCACTTTCACCTAGGATGTCATCTTCTGGCATTCAGTGCAGACCTTTCAGCTTCCGGCAGAACGTCCCCCTCCTGATACAGCCTCTCGTGGGACACTGGAGTGAACACCAGATCGTGAACTGGTTCCTGCAGATCTCCAAAGCACAGACAGCCCTATGCACGCTTCCATAACAGACTATAATGGTGGGTGGCAGTTGTAAGCCTATCTTGTAAATTCTTATGCATTTGTATATCTTGCCTTACATCTTTTTCAGTAAGCACTGACTGACAAGTCACCAGAAGAAAATAACAAGCCAGGTGTCACGGTGCACATTTATAATCCCAGTGCTTGGGAGGCTGAGGCAGGAGGATTGCCATAAATTTGAAGGCAGTGTGGGCTATATAGTGAGTTCATGTCCATCCTGCATAACTAACTACACAGCAAGACCTCATCTCAAAGAAACAAATAACAAGGAAAAGAAAGTCAAGGTCCAACATGCAGGGATAAATAATAAGTAAAGTACATGTCCAAAACATATTTAGTTACATGAAAATCAAACACAAAGGAGCAAAAAGGAAAAATTACAAAAGGAACATAGTGGTGGTGGTCTTTGAAAGTATGACATGGGGAACTCAATGATGGGTTTCTAAATCTAGACATATAATCAACATATTAGTAGATGTCACAATGACACAGTGCTTCACTTCACCAGACTTATGCTGCCAAGTCAGTAGGAGCCTATTAAACAATGTGAGAAAGGCTAAATTCCAGAATGCCAATACTTATCCAGAAAAAGACAAAATGATAAAGATTATAGAGAGTTTGTTTGAAGCAAGAAGGCAAACATGGACGTTATAGACCCAGTATTCAGGATATGTGACATAGTAACAAAGGGTGATGGGAAGTCTGCAGTACCTAACAATTCCCTTTTTTTCCTGATCTAATTTTCTGTCTGGAAAGGGTAGAGTAAGAACCAAATAGATGGACTCCAAGCTCCATGGAAGATGTACGATAGTCGCTTAAAGTGAGTTTGCTTAAAGTGAGTTCAACTTTGCAAGTTTAGACACATTACACCTAGAGTACTGGAAGAACTTGAGGAATTGTATGGAATCGGTATTGGTAATTTCAAGATATCCCAAAGAACAGGATAATTGTCAGGATAATGGAGACCAGCATAAGCTTTCTTTAGACTTTTTTTTAAAGGTGAAAGTAGTGGGTCCAGTGACTGGTAACTGTAGTCCCAGGTACTTAGTAAACTGAGGCAGGGGAACTGCTTGAGCCCAGCTAGGTGTTAGAGAGTAGCCTAGACAATAGAGTGAAATCTGATCTCAAGCAAATACAAAGGCAAATTAGGTGTAACAGTAGCCCAAAAAGTTTATCCTACCACCTAGAGACAGTAATAAATGAAAATTAGTCAAATATACTTCATACCTTTTTTCCTCTTTTTGTCAGATCAAATGGGCCATCATTACAATGCCACAGAGTATATTTTAATTTCAAAAAGGGATCTTTCTAAGCCTCAGAAAGATCCTTTCTGACAAGATTACAAACCAGCCAGGTTAGCTGATGGCTGTCCAGTGTGTCTTAGTAGAAACTCTCAGAAAGTATACAGATCTGCCTGTTCAAAACTTTTATCAACTCCTGTGAAGAGCTTTCAAAAGCAAACTTACCATATTTTCCCATATTCAAAGCAAGAAGATTAGTTAACAATTTGGATGATAAATAACATGAGTTGATTTTAAATGGCATAAAAACAACTTCACCTCCAGTATTATTCAATGAAACAGAGCAGTTAGAAACACAAGTAAGCGTATTTATCAGCCCCAATAGAAATATTTCTGTGCTGTCGGTGGGAGTATAAATTAGTTCAGTCTGTGGAAATCAGTATGGAGTTTCCTTGAAAACTATCCTAAGATGTAGCTATATCTCCTCAGTATGTACCTGCAGGAATCAAAGCCAGCGTGCTGCAGAGGTACTGCACATCCATGTTCATAATAGCACTATTCACAATGGCCAAGTTCTGAAATGAGTTTACATGCCCATCAGTAGATGAGTATGTGAAGAAAATGTGCTATACAGACATAGTAGAATATAATTCAGGCATAAGAAGAGTGAAATCATGTCAACTGTAGGGAAACAAAGGGAACAGGAGGTCATGATGCCAAGTGAAAGAAGGCAGACTCAGAAAGGTAAGTATAATGTTTTTCTCATCCGTGTAATATGGAATGGCTGACATGAAGAAAGGAAACTGTCAGCGAAGAGGGAGGAACCAAGGGGGGGAAATAGAAGAACAGGGAAAAGTGATGGGCAGATGGATATGACCAACATGCTTTATATGCATGTATGAAAAGGTCACAGGATAACTAATTCTGTATAATTATATAAACTAGTGAAAAATCAAATTCCATGTACAGGTTGAAGAAGATCTAGCTTACCAGGAGTTTAAATAAAAAGCATGGTGACTTTCAATGGTCAAAAAGGGCCAATTTTGTTTGTTTTGTTTTATTTTGAGACTGGGTGTCACTATGTAGCCCAGGCTGGCCTTAAACTCATGGCAATCCCCCTGCCTCAGTCTCCCAAGCATGGGGATTGTAACTGCTTCACTTGCCCTTTAATTAGGCTACAGTAACTACATTAAAAAGAGGGTCTAGATAGACAGACTTAATACCCTTGTATACTGGAACTGGTGCGAGATATGCCTCTTAAAGCAATGATGGATTTGGTAGAGAAGTGTGTAAAAAGTCTAACGATGTGAGGGCCGGGGATTCAGCCCAGTGGTTCTGGTACCTGCCTTTCAAGCACAATGTTCTGAGTTCATTCTCTAGTACCCCCTCAAAAAAAAAAGGGTCTAAATATATGAAAATGTGATTAAAAAATAGAAATTCTTAGTTTAAAGAATGAAAATTTAGAAAATCCATAGAACTGTGTTCCAATAGTTTGACTCTCATGAAAACATAGTGTTCTACAGAGTACAAAAGGGATATGCTGAACAGGCAGAGATGCTTGGGCTGCTTATATAAGGTATCTCTTTGCCTCCGCTGTAGTTTAAACATGTGCTACCTCACAAGGCTGGCACTCCCTCTGGGTGGGGGAAGGCGCTCACAAACCTGCCAGATGCTGTGGCTTGTGACTCTTCCTTTGAAGGAAAGCTGAATGGATGACCAGGCAGCCCATTCCAACACCAGCATTCTGGGAGTCTGTGAATGATGCGCCCTAATTCAGACAACACCATCCCTAGATCCACCCCTAAGCCAACCGTGCTCGAGTTGGATGGCTATAGTGACACAAGCCTTGGAAGAACCATCTCTTGTAGACACTGAAAACTAATTAATGAGTCGCTCTGAACTTTGCCGTTTTAGGCTACCACAGAAGATAAAAAGCATTTCCAGTGCCTTCCCTATATGTAATTTGGCCCATCCCTTGCTAAGTATAGTCTTAGCAAACGCTATGGAAGCTGTGACAGTTCAGCGGAGCTCAGAGGAGCTCGCAGAAGAGCTGACAGTAGTGCTGCAGGTGATCATCCCAGGGAGAAATGCATTACTTAAGTTTTCCTTTAAGGCCAGTCAGGGTCCTGCTCATAGATACTTCAAATCAACTGACATGTTGGGTGGGCAGTGGGGGGCAACCTAAAGTGATAGAGAGTTTTCCAGCTCTATCTCAGTGCTCTCCAGCAACGACTAATCTAATTCTTAAACTTCTTCCTTTGTCTCTCCTTTATATTTTAAAAATAGCAACGGAGAATAGCAAAACCTAGAAAACTATTAAAAGTGCTTTTCAAAAAAATTGTCTCTCCACATAAAGTGATCGCCTGCTGGTAACAAGTAAATGGACAATGACTCAGAAATATGGTACTAGGAGCTGGGTGTGTAGCTCAGTGGCGGAGTGGTTCCCTAGCAAGCAAGAGAGATGCCCTGGGTTCAGTCCCTAGGACAGCTTCTCCCCTCCCTCACCCAGAAAAAGAAATAAAGTATTGACCATCATTTCATTATTTACAGACTTCCTTCTCAAGATTTTCTTAAAGAGATTATTACTGCTGTTTCTGTTCTACAGAGGGAAGAAGGAAAGAAGGGAGAAGGGAAGAGGAAAAGGGAAGGAAGAGGAATATGGAGGGAGAGAGAAAGGAGAGAAAAGAAAAAGTTAATAATTTGTTTAGTATATTCCAGCCAGTCAGTATCAGGACACCACCAATAGATCTTCCAATTAATCGTCTCTTTCTTTAAGAAAGGATTGCACTAAAACAAACAAACCAAAAAGACCGCCCTTATACTGCCACAAAATTAAGTGCCTTATTAAGTACTGTTTGGTATTTTTGGTGCTTTAGTTTTATTTCCTTCAGTGAGAGAATACATTAGCACTTAAACATCATCAGAAAAAAAAAAAATCTAGGACAAAACCAGAAAATGCTCACAATGCTTTCTTTTGAAAACTATCCTTGTATAAATCTACAAATAAGATTAAAGTGACCCCAGAAGAAGGATTATTGCCACTTTTACTTCTGTTGAACTCTTCTGTGACACATACCACTCCCAAATGCGATCATTAATTAGGGATGAGCCTGAGTTGAGCTGAAGTAAGGCACTGCTTTAGTGGAATGAGTTGGAGCCAGTCACAAAAGACAGAGTCAAAAGCAGAACTTTGCATGCTGCTGCATTCTTTAGGTGGGGTAGTTTCTGCGCATTTTCTCCCCAAAACAAATTCACCTCCTCCTCACCTATACCTACGTTTTCATAGTGTCGCACTTTACAGCACAGAGCCCAGCACTGACACAGACAGGTGTAACCCGGAGGGCCCTGTCTACTGCCCCACGTCTTGACTTTCCTTGACACAAAAGCCACACTTCCGCTCCTCCCTGTCACTGTCTCCCCAGCCCGCTGCAATCTGGCTGCCGCTCCTCCTTCCCCCCTGCAAGCCTCTTTGGCCAAAATCAATAATGACTTCTTTGTTGCTAAATTCAATGGACATTTTTCTGTCCTCATCCTACCCAACTGCTCTGCAGGATTTGACATGGTTGACCACTCTCGCTCTTGAAAGTTTCTCCTCCCTGGTTTCTATGACAACACCTTCTCCTGATTTTTCTCCTCTCTGGGCATTACTTTTCAGTCTATTTCTCATGGGTTTTTTTTCTTTTTCTTTTTCTTTTTTGCTATTCCCACCTTTCAAATTAGTGATCACTCGGAATCTATCCTCAATTCCATTCTTTTCTTTCTTTATTCTTAACAGTCTCACCAGTCTCATGGCTTCAGACCACATTCACTTGAAACTCTCCAATCAGTTTCTCCAGCTGAGATCTCTCTCTTGTCCCTTCTCAACAACCAAACACCTATTGGAGAGCTCTTCTGACTGTCTGAGGGACTCCATACACTTAGAATACCTAAAAGAAAGTCCAGCAACCGCTCCCATCTTCCTCCCAAACTGGTTTTTTCCTGTAAACCCCACTTAAGCATTTTTGTCAAAGCAGCAAAACCTAGAGTCACACCCTACTCCTGCTTGTCTTTTATTCTAGACTTTCTCGCGCACCAAATCCTAACAGCTTTATTTTCTTAACAGTTCTCAAACCAGCTCCCTTCTTTTCTAGCTCTACCACCCATACTTCATCTTCTTTTTTCTTTATTGAGTCTGCTAGTACATTTTAGGAATACATTATGACTGTATTCATCATGGAGAATTCGTACCCGTACATGATATATCTTGATTCTTTTTTTTTTTTTTTTTTTTTTTTTTTTTTTTTTTTTTTTTTTTTGAGATAGGGTATCACTTTGTAGTTCAGGCTGGTCCTAAACTCAGCCTTGAACTCAGCAACAATCCTCCTGCCTCTGCCTCCCTTGAGTGCTGGGATTACAGGCATGAGCCACCACACCCGGCATTGTTGTATGTGGTTACTGGGGATCGAAAACTCTAGAGACCTTGAGCTTGCAAGGCAGTAGGCAGAACCACTAAGCTAAATCCCTGATTCCTATTTTTTTCCATTTCTTTGTCCTCCATTTAACCCTTTCCCCCTCCATACATATAAGATTTGTTTCCATTTTTCCCTTTTACCATCAAATTTTTCTTTCCCTTTTTTTGCTATCTTCTGCCCTCCCCCCACTGTTCCAAAATGCATAATAGGTATTGTGAAATAGGAAGACAATGTTCAAAGGGGAAGGAGAACTTGAATCATCTTTAATCATAATTGTATTCTCAGCCTCTAACAGGCCTCCTTGCCTTCAGAATATTCCTCTCTCAATCTATTTTCCAGGCAAACCTTGTTAAAATACAAATCTAAACATGTCAAGCAGGGCCACACTCATACAGGTCCATTACCCTCTTAGAACGGCCTCCTTCCCCCTGTTTCAGCCGCTCTCAGACCACTCCCGTCAAGCCCTCTGTCTCAGCTTCCTCTGCTGGGTCTGTCCTGTCTTCCCCACTTCTGCCAACCCAAACTCCCTTCATGTGCTTAATTCCTACTACTTTGTTCTAATGACATTACTTAATAGACCCTGATGCAGATTCTGTACCAGCACTGTTATAGGGGCTCTATAAATATTAATGCAATTAATGTGGATAACAATCCATGTGATAGGAACTACTATTACCTTTTCTTTCATAGATGAAAAAATAAGGTACAAAAAGGTCAAGTAACTTGTCCAAGGCCACCTCAATGAGAGGCAAAGCCAGGACTCAAATCTAGATGGTCTGAGTCCAGCTATCATTTATTTCACCACTCGTAAGACTTGGTGCTTCCACACTATCCAGGATGTATTTCTATCCTAACATTTAACTGTTGGATTTTCCTACTCTCTTGTCCATTGCACCCATGAAACCAGCAACTATAGTTTTTCTTTAAATGTCTAATACTTATCCCAATAACTGCTACTGAGCAATCTGACATTAGAATTTGTTTGTTTGTTTGTTTGTTTGTTTGTTTTGAGACAGGTTCTGGCTTTGCAGTTCAGGCTGGCCCTGGGCTCACTATGTAGCCCAGGCAAGCCTTGAATTCATAGCAGTCCTCCTGCCTCTGCTTCCTGAGTGCTGAGATTACAGATGTGAGCCAACATGCCTGGTATTATGGTATATGGTACTGATTGTTGGTGGGTGTGAGTCACAGTGCCCCACACCATTGTATGTGGTTACCAGGGATCAAACTAGGGACCTTGTGCTTGCAAGGCAGGCACCAGAACCACTGAGCTAAATCCCCGGCCCAGGATTTATTGACTGATTTAGTGAGGCAGAAAACAAATGGTCATAATTAATAAGAAAACATTTTTTAAAATTCTGAGACTCTCTGTAATTTTCTGTCTGCAAGTCACTTAATATTAATGGCTAAAACATTTTAAAATTTGACAGGAGAGTTATAAAACCAGAATACCCACCTAAACAATGACAATAACCGAACTACTACTGCATCATAGATATTTTATGATAGTAACCTCTAAAATTTAAATTCACTAAACTATCTCCCTTGGTAAAATATCCATTTTGTTTAAATATAAAATTACATTTAAGTTTACAGAAATTCTATGAGAGGTATAAAAATAATCACATCATTTATTAGAGTGGAGTGAAAAAGGGCACAACCACTGAATATCTTACCATCCACCTATCAACCACAAAGAATGGCATCCTTAAAGCATATATCTAACTTGGGAAAAAAAACTTCATTCTAAACAAAAAGATGTCCTGTCCTCTTCATGAATAAAACTATATGTAACAGAGGTTAAAAGTCAATCTGTCCATTGATGGGGTGTATTATGATCCCCAACTTGAAACTATACTACAAAGCCACTGTGATAAAAACCACACAGTACTGGCAAAGCAACGGAACCAAGGACCTGTGAAGCAGATTAGAAGATCCAGAAACACTAAGCTATCTCATTTTTGATAAAGGAGTCAAATATCCTCAGTGGAGGAAGGATAGCCTCTTTAACAAATGGTATAGGAAAAACTGGAATTTAACTTGCCAAAGTCTAAAGCTAGACCTAGCTCTTTCACCGTGTACTAAAATAAAATCAAAGTGGGTTAGGGACCTAAATATTAAAACAGACTCACTAGACCTGCTACAAAACAGGTTAGGTAAAACTCTTGAAGACACTGATTTAGGGAAAGATTTTATGAACAAATCCTCCATAGCACAAGAACTGATAGAAGAAATCAATAAATGGGATCTCATCCTATTGAGAGGTTTCTGCACAGCAAAAGAAATCACCAGCAAAGCAAAAAAGCAACCAACAATATGGGAAAGAATCTTTACTAGCAATTTCTCAGACAAAGGGCTACTATCTAGAATATATAAAGGGCTTTAAAAAATCAATCCACCCAAATTTAAAGACTCAATTCAAAAATGGGCATCTGAAATGAACAGACACTTTTCAGAGGAAGAAATAAAAGCAGCTAAGAAGCATATGAAGAAATGTTCAACATCACTGTCATTTGAGAGTTGCAAATGAAAACAACATTAAGATTTCATCTCACTCCACAAAGAATGGCTGTTATCTCAGAATTAGCCAGCAACAAATTTTGGCGAGGCTGTGGAGAAGAAGGAACCCTTCTCCACTGTTGGTGGGAATGTAGACTCGTACAACCCCTGTGGAGATCAGTTTGGAGATTCCTCAGAAAGCTAGGATTGGAGGTTCCATTTGACCCGGTCATTGCCCTGCTAGGTATATACACAAAAGAATTAAAAGATTCATATCACAATGACATATGTGCACCCATGCTTATAGCAGCTGTTTGTAATAGCTAAATCTTAGAAACAACCAAAATGTCCATCAACTGGAGACTGGATAAAAAAGTTGTGGTTCTTCTACAGAATAGAGTATTACTCTGCCATAAAAAATGATAAGTTTGAATCATTTACACTTAAATGGACGTACCTTGAGGACACCTTCATATGTGAAATAAACAGGTCAAAGATATGTAAATATCACATCTTTTCTCTGGTATGAGAAAATAAAGATGTAAATGAGTTCTAGAATGTATGTTATATATTGTGAAATAGAAAATACTCAAAGTGAAATGGGGTGAAGGGGGAAAATAATAAGATTATAATAAAAAAGAAAGGAAACAAAATTTATGCATATAGGGGTGGTAGAGTGAGTAGGGCTATGGGGAAAAATGAGAATTAAGTTGTGTCATATACTGGAACATGCATGGAACATATCCCACAAAGAAACTGAGGAAACTTTCTATTTTATATGAAACATCCCCAGTTGTATACAATTTCAGAAATTTTGGATTTGTTATGAACTATAAAGATCAACAGGTCAAATTCCCCTCCATTTCTAGGGAATATCAAGCTGCTGTTAGGAAATTTGGCTCAGTTCACATGGCTTGTTCATGAGAAAGCCAGGGTAAAATGAGTTTTTAAGCATACTTTCTCTCTTGAACTTTATTTAAAAGGATTCAGCAGTGATAATGGCTACAGACATAATATTGCATAGCACTGTGAACTTAGCACATTACATTTAGCCTCAAGTAGGCTAATCTGGTTCCTATATTCATCAACATATCATTCAGGGAAGTTCTTTATGGATATACTGCACAGAGGTAGGTCATTTATAGGCCTCAGTTTTGTCTTGTGTAAAATGGAAATAATATCATGTGATTTCTACAGCTGTTGTGAAGATTAAATGAAGTATACACACAAAACTGCTCAGCACAGTGGCTCACTGTGACGTCCCAAAGTTTACTGGGCTGATAATGATCTCTATTCTTCCATGCAAATTCATCTATAGTGACATGAGTTTTCAGCTAATCTTTTCCACTGCTGCCATTTAAAAAGCATTCTTTGGTTTGGAGCCCAGGATATTTTGAAGAAAGCACAGCCTCGATGCTAATGGACTGGCTGTGTTCCAGAATCTTTTTGTTGGAAACTCTCTCTTGCAACTGAATGCTAAATACAGATCACAGGTGACCCTGATAAAACTACTCAAGAAGGCAAATTTGACATCTTTCTTTGTTATGCATAAAACTCCAGGGAGCTTCAAGGCCCATTGGTAATGGCCAACAGAACACAAAGGGCAAAATGCACAATTCCCTTTAGAACCTCCAAATCTTCCAATATTATGCACAAGCCATCTGCTTTGAGTCACCTGGACAATGAGAATTTAAGTTCTTCATGCTCAGGTTTCTGGAGTAAATTTATGAATTCAATGAATGTGAATATAAGGCATACCCACCCATTGGGTGAAATTGTGTGAAGCCCTGCATCCAGGCCTTTGTCTCAGCAATCTATGAAAGAGAATAAAGATCTTACAGATGTGGGTTCCTGCCCCAATTAAATAAGACTGCATAATCATGCACGATTAGATTATTCCCATGGATTCTACCCTGAGCCCTGGAAACCCACCTGGAATTGTGTGGCTAAGTGGAATAGATAGCACTGTTTACAAAACAAAACACTGAAGAACTTGCTTTTAAAATACACTGGCTTTCAGCTCTTGCAAATTGTCATATATAGTGCAAAGGAATTTAGGTAGATGGACACTCATGGATGGCTAGTTTTAAACTTTCCCCTAGAGCCCTATTTTGACAGTCTATAAATATGTGCAACAATTATATGGAACACCCACATTATTTGATAATTTGCAAAAGTTGTCATTTAATCAAGTGTTGAGTGTTCCTTCGATTTATGTATGATGGAAAACATCATTAGTTTAATTCTAAATTATATAACAACTAGAAAAGAAGGAATGATATAATTTGATTCATCCAGAAATTGTACACTTGAGAAAATCCCTTGGTTCAAAAGTCAGTGGGTGGACTCTCAACAAGTATTATTTGGTAACCATCTTCGCTCATATCTATCACAAGGAGATAAAAAAAAGATATGAGGAGTCTATATCCCCAAGGGCCTAATTTAGTACTAACCTTATAGAAGAATTCTGTAATTGACTTAACTCTTTTACCATCTCCATATATGAATCTTTCCACTTCTATATTTCATATGTAAATATACTGACATAGCTATCAGTCTTAAAAATACATGTGCTAATCTTCTTGGGCCGATACCACATCTTTAGTAAGAAATCACTGCAAATACAACTTTCCTCATGCAATGCTTTTCTGTACAGCTCCCTTGCCCTCCCCTGCTCACTTTCTAAAGTTACTTCTGATTCAGGCAGGTCTCAAACAATCTCTCCTACTTTAAAAACTCTAGAATCTAAAGCCAACCTGAACTATATGCTGATTAAGAGAAGGACGGAATAAAAATGTCCTTCACATAATGCCATGACTCTTATCATGATCATACTGAGTATATGACAAAAGTATATGGTCAGAGTACAATAAGGTATATCTGTCCTTCTCGCATGAAAGTCCCGATGGCAGAAAGGCATATAAATATGACATCAGCCATAGACTTACTGGAGTATGAAGGTGGGGAGCTTAGGATAAGCCAGTAAGCCAAAATATCTGCCAACAAGTGTTAAAATATATGAGTAGTTCAAGAAGTTGTGGCAAGTGGTAGGACAGAAAAAACAGTTTTCCTGCTGTGCAAGAAGGATTCTTCTCCTCCTTGTAGGAGGGGTGTGTGCCACTCATTGTACATTATCAAGGATTTTAGAATTATAATCATAATATTCTAGCAAAACACTCCTTCAAGACATGGGGACAAAGGTGTTTGTGTAATTAGTCACCAAAGAGAACCCAGTGGAGTGGATGCAGTTGATCAACAAGTAAGAAAGTCAAGATTTTCTGAATACTGTAACCATTTTTCTTTCTTTTTTCTAATAAATTGAGTTTATTGATACATTTTAGGAAACATTATGGTCACATTCCTCATTGGAAATTTGTACCTTTTCTGCAAATGAACAGAGACTATTTTCCTATAAGAGAGAAAGGCTTAGTAGATGATTCAAAGGTGGATATATGCTTGAAAAGAGAGACAAGAGATCAAGTGTTGTTTCTCACATAGGAGGAAGTTAATGCAGAAATAGAATAATGCAAAAAAAGGAGATCTACTGGTTTTCTCTTGCTCTGTAATGAATGACCACAAATTCAGCATCTTAACCAGCATCCACTTCGGAGTTCACAGTTCGGTAAGTTAGAAGTCTGCATGAACAGCGCAGTTCTCCACTTAGGCTACCACTGGGCTGAAATCAAGGTGGTGACTAGGCAGAATTTTTGTCTGGAGGCTCTGTATCTGTTTCCATGCTCATTCTTATCAACAGAATTCAGTTCCATACAGTTGCAGGATGGAGACCCACATATCCTTGTTGGCTGTCCTTCAAGGGCTAATCACAGCTCCTAGAGCCATCCTCATTTTTTGCAAGTGGTTCCTTCTTTCTAAGAGCCAGAATGTCCAAATTCTCACTTTCTCCACTTCTGACCTCTACACCCAGATTTAAAGGATTCATGTCATCAGGTCAGGCACAGCTGATAATCTCCTTGCCTTAAGGCCAACTGATTTAGAACCTTAACAACATCTGCAAAGTCATTCTCCAGTGGTCTATAGGAAGTGCTTGGCTAAATGCCCGGGAGGTGCTTTTCGGAAGGGATAAGAATCTTGGGAACTATATTATATATTTCTCTATCATGGAAAAACACTCAAGGCTTGAAGTGTCATCTATTACAAAAATAAAGAATCCGTCCAACCAATGCACTTAAAAGTGCGTTTTGGGTAATGGTGGAACTTCTAAGATTCCAGAGTCATTGAGAAATGAAAAAGGAAAATATCCTTTTGGGGTATTTTTTCATTCCATGATATCTAACAGAGTAAATAAGGAACATGGAGCTGATTATCCCTATAAATTATGCTGATCTACAGAAAGTACATAGGAGGGTACTAAGTAAATGCTATTGAAGCAGATAACATACTGTAGGCTTAGGATTGTGGTGGTGAAGCTGTGTCATGCGTGCTGCAGCAAACATGAAAAGCCCTTTCTTTTGGCACAAAAGCCAACTTACTCCAGACTAACAGATGACCTGGGTGCTGCAAATGTTGCTCTCAAAGTAATTAAGTATGAGTGAGGTCCGACAAATTATCACCACGTATACAACAGCAAAGATCACATTAACTGTGCAAAAACAGACCAAAAATTCAGTAAAAAGCTGTTTGTACCATTACAAGTTCTGTTACAGTGTTTTTCTGTCAAGACAAAAGACGTTAGTGTATAAGTTGTTTTTACTAAACTAAAACCTCAGTATTCAAGTTTAATTGCCTTGTTGGCATTTCTCAATAAGTAAGTGGGTTTTGGGTTTTGGTTTGGACACTCAGTAGCTAAAAGGCTCACCATCATTGGTTTAGCATAGGACTTAGTGGTACAGTGCTTGTCTAGCATTCTCAAGCCCCAGGGTTCAAAAACAACAACAAAATATTGTAAAGTAAATATGTGTTGAGTAAAAAGAAGCTCATTTGGAGGCAAATACTAATAACGTTAGAACCACAAATCTATATTCAATATATTCTTTATTTTCCTCTTTCTTCCATTTCCCTAACTTTGGGTGAAAATATCATCAATTATGCCTTTTTTCCTATGCCCCACCAGGATAGTTATCAGTGTGACTGTGAAGGCCAAGGAGCCAATTGTTGAGACAGTTCTTTAAGGGGGATAATTGGGGACAGCTGCTGTCTTTCTACCTGAGCTCTAGTTCAGAACTATCCTCCCTACTGTATTATAATTAACTAAATGTAGGACATTAAAGATAAGAAATGAAGTCATATCATTTGAGCATCTCCTATGTGCAAGACATGTTCCAAATGCTCTTATGTCTTCCTCATTATAACTCTATGATTGTTATTTCAAATGAAGAGAGTATGTCACAAAAAGGGATTGGAATCTGAGAATTTCTGATTCAAAGCCCCAGACACTGAATTAATCTTTCCATGTATTGATAACCATTAAGCTCTAACGATTTCATTTGCCGTCTTTGAATTTTTCAGTTCAATCTTTAATCTACCTTTCTTTAAACTATTCCACTCCAACCTCTGGGTCTAGCTTGACCACCTCTACTGAGACAGAGTACTTCCGAGGACCACTCCAGGAGAACTCTTACTCATACGTCCGCCAAGCTCATCTTCCACAACAACCTGATGACCCATGAGACTTATCAATACTGTTCGAGGAGGTTCTTGAATCTGAGTAATTTCCTCAAAATTTTAGTCAATCTACTTGTCTTTGAGAAAATCTTTTGAGTGTTTCCTGCCTAGTCATGTTATTCTCCAACCTCCACATTCCTCAATACCAGATACATTTGAGGGACAACCAGACCAATTCCAGGGACTTATCCTCACTTACCCTTAAGGATGTACAGTCTACATTTTACAGCTTAAAAAACCTCACTAAAAAGTCAAATGAAACCAATACCGAGTCATGTGTCATTTTATAGTGAAGTCAACAGTCACTGTGTACTGGACTACATCTGCATTAGGTAAAATTACGTGAGAAAAACATTACAACAGCCCAGGGACACTTCTACCTAAATTTTGTGATTATATTTTAAGTGCTCTCTGTCACAGATATCATAAACTGATTAAATCATTTCATGCCTGACCCCTACTGACTATGCTAAGTGAAAAGAGAGGGCTATTAATAACTACCCATTTCTGACAGCTGCCCAGGGGCAATGCAGCCTTTTGCAGCAGTGCAATGACTCCCCAGCTCACTTACTGAATGCTGAATATTGATTCATATTATGAGTGTTGTCAAACACAGAGTGCAGTGCTGCAGATCCGTAGTGGCAGGTCATCAGGAATAGCATTAGCAAATGTCAGGTCAGGAATCAAAGGCCTGCTGGACTCTTTAGGGATGAGATTTATCGATTCCATAAAACGTGAAACAGATCAAGTACTTGTGATGATGGAAATGGTCGTGGCAGAATGAGGCTGAGCCTACTCTGATGTAGACCTCAAGAGAGATGCATCACACAAGTGACCACTGGAGAGAACACTGAAATTTGGAATGCTCAGGACAAGGATAACAGCAGTTATGGGCTAAGAAGATTTTAGAACTAAATGTCAGACACTAGATGTGAAGTTGGTCATAAGCATAGAAGTATGAATGTGTGTATGTGTGTGTGTGTGTGTGTGTGTGTGTGTGTATATGTGTATGACTGTGCATGTGAGCGTGTGTTCTCATAGTCTAAGGTATTTCAGATAGCCAAACTCAAACAATAAGTGATCACATGCTAATGGATATTTAGGTAAAAGGCAACTATACAAAAAAAGGCATTATGATTTAGTTGACATTTCCATTTAAAGATACTAACATTATATCTGGTTTCCTATCATTAGAATTACTTCCTGAATTAAACATCTCCCTATTGCTACATCATTCTTATCAATCTACAAAGTATCCATTACAACTGTGCCTTCATAATCTGTCTCTTTTTTCCAGTGTTTTTATCTTCATACATTTAAAAAAAAAAAAAACTTAAACCAAACATCAGATCATTAAGTTCCATCTGGTTCTTGTGTCACTTATCTTGTAACCACAGACAAGTTACAACTTCCCTAAATCTTAATTTCCTCATTAGCAAACAAAACAAAAACCAAACAAACACAATGTGTGAACAAGCTCCACAAGCAGGTTTTGTGCATCGGATCAATCCTAGATCACAGGCTCCAAAGATACACATATTGCTACTCATTTTAATGTTCTTAATACCTGGTAAAGTGAGAGGCTCAGTGTAGTAATTTATTTCTTAATTAAACTAAATAGAAAATAAAATATGCTTTGAGACTGTAAGAGTTTATAAATTGTACATTGCTTTTATTATTAGATGTTCTTTGCCTTGTATGAGTATTGGTCCAGCTTTGCCAGGGAATGTTTTAGAACCTGCCTTGCTAATGGAGGTTTGCAGAAGAAATCCCTTCCTCTTGCCTC
>PVIR01008151.1:24098-57941 GCA_004026965.1 Petromus typicus
CCTCCTGCCTCTGCCTCCCGAGTGCTGGGATTACAGGCGTGAGCCACCACGCCCGGCACTGTGGTATGTGGTACTGGTTGCTGCTGGGTGTGGGTCTCCACGCCCAGTATTGTTATGTGGTTACCGGGGAATCGAACCCGGGTCCTTGCGCTTGCGAGACAGGCGCCGGAACCACTGAGCTAACTCCCCGGCCCCCTCTTGCCTCTTCTAAGACCAGGTCACAGTGCCTTCTTTAATTTTGTCCCTTACTGTGATGGAGTTTTGCTTGGTACAGAAGGGAAAGCCAGCAGCTGCTAAGTTCTAATTCTAATTATATTTGAATAGGTAAATGTAGATTGGTTATTATCTAATGCTTGAAAAAATGTTCACATGCTGCAGAAAATACACTCTCTGACTACTGTAGTATTACATCCTCATTGCTTAGCTTTTATCTACAAAGTGAACTATAGAAAATTAAAACTATTCTTTAAAAAAATTATGTGAATCTAGTCATCATTGGACTACATCAGATCCTCCTGCCTCTTACATAAAAATTGGAAGAGGAATTTACTTTTTCTCGTTTGTCTTTAATCTTACTTAAATTTGTAATTTAAGTGAAAAGAAGGGAAATAGTACTGGGATCTTAAACCTGCCCATCAAAAGATCACTTTAGTTTTGTTCTAAATGGCCTGATGGGAGAAAATGAACAGGTGCTACAGGTTACTCAGCTGTTCTAAAATTAAAGATTGATATTTTTCCTCTTGTTCTATTAGCAGACCTTTAGTGACACGTTAGCACTGGATAATGGTTGCAGCAGTTTAAACCTCATGCTGTGATTTTTAACAGAAAGCCCAGCTCCAGCACCAAACAATGACATCTCCCCATAGCCAGTAACCTAATAAGGAAGCGGTTGCAGCCTCCGGCAGTTTGACTGAACAGCAAGAGAAATCTGACTTCCAATGTACTGACTCCACTTTAAAGACAATGGCCTGCCTTAATTAACACTGTATTCATTTGTAACTCAATCAATTTAGAATTTTTGTCCTTTAAACATTGACTCTACTGGCTCAGAAAGAAAATGAAAGCTCTAGCTGTTGGAAATCTCTATTTGTATAAACATGCATTTTGGAGCCAGCAACAGAAACAAATAATCTGTAATATTAATGGTTAGACTGACCAAATGTCCAGGCAATTATAAAACCTATCTTTTAATGTAAGATAAGTTCCCTCGACTATTTTAAGAATAAATATATGATGCATTTAATTCAGTACCAAAAGTGAAATTATATTTTGTCATATACCTTTTTGGGGGGACATTAAATTAGGAGTCTAAGCCTTGCTCAAAACATTTATTTTATATTATTATTTTCAATAGTAACCTAGTGGAGTGTGTCCTACAAGTGTGTAGGATTTCATAAGCTTTACCTTATCTTTCACCTTACCTTTGGACTGGCCAACACACATCATCTTCTGTACTGCAATTAAAATATATTAATGCTAAATTGGCCCTATATTGAACTTCATTTTTTTAAAAAATTAGTCAGCAAATAATGAAAGTTAATTTGATAAAATTCTAGACTAAAATAGTACTGTGAATTCTCATAATTGAGGATATAATTTCAAAATAAATAAAGTACATAATTCTGTAATAGATCAACTACACTATGTGTAATTATTTGATAATTATTTTAAATTGCTTCTATGTAAACTAACCACATAGTCTTTCCCAAAAGTCTTTATAGCCTAAAAAACAGTGCACCAGAAATTAATAGGGCTTAGGAGAAAAATAGGATTGGGTCAAACAACTCAAATCTTTTCTCATAACAGCCATGAAAATAATAACACTGCTAATAAAAACATTAGTGTCATTTATCTCTCCTGATAACTGTACTGAGCATCACAGTGGGCTTCCTGTAGTTTTCACCCTTGTAGATTTCTACAGGCCACGAAGGCCATTTGATTCTAAAGAGACCACGTTTTATTAACATTAAACATACTATTCAGAGCATAGCTTTTCTGATTAACTCTCTGTTTTGATATAAGGAAATGTCTTTGAGCCTCTTCATCTACACTCACAGATACTCTGCATGCTTATTACACTGAATAGAATAGTGGTGCCTAAAACTTCTAAGTGACCTATTAGTAAATATTCTCTTAGGGTCTCCAAAAGTAGCTGAGGCTTTTTCTTTCATTGAGAGAAAGCCCCAATTGCTTTAAAGCATTCATTGAAATAAAAAAAAAAAAATCAGTTATCTACCATCAAAAAGTTCTTTTTTTTTTTTTTTAAAGTTTTTTGAGACAAGGTCTCGCTTTGTAGTTCAGGCTGGTCCTGAACTCCGCCTCAAACTCAGCAATCCTCCTGCCTCTGCCTCCCAACTGCTGGGATTACAGGTGGGAGCTACCACACCCAGAACTGCAGTATGTGGTACTGATTGCTGGTGGGCATGAGTCACCACACCTGGTATAGTTGTATGTGTTACCAGGGATCAAACCTGGGCCCTTGTGCTTGCAAGGCAGGCACCAGGACCACTGAACTAAATCCCTTGCCCCCCAAAAGTTCACATATTAAGCAAGATACAGATATGCATGCTTATAGGCCCACCTCCTCAGGATGCTGAGGCAGGACAATTCCACAAGCCCAGGAGTTCAAGGCCAACTGGGAAAATAATCAGATTCTATGGCAAAAATAAATTAATAACACATTTTATTTCTATTTCACTACTTGATTTACTGTTAAGAACCCATTTCTCTATCATAATAAAAAAATCTGGCTTTTAAAAGCTTAATGAGGTTGAGAAATGAAGGATGAAGGGCAACAGAATCTAAGCTCTCTAACTTGGTATCCAGAATTTCCCACCATCTGCCATTGAGTCCATTTTTCTCTCCCATACATATCTTACCAGAGGAAGCCATGCTAACGTGACGTTTTCCTTGGCCTTGGTCTGATGTATTCCCTGTTATTCTGAGATTGCAGGTTTTCTGTGTGTCTTCCCTACTTCTAGAACTGACAATCGTCCTATTTCTTTTTTTTTTTTTTTTTTTTGAGACAGGGTCTCACTTTGAAGTTCAGGCTGGCCCTGAGCTCAGCCTCAAACTCACATCACAGCAATCCTTCTGACTCTGCCTCCTGAGTGCTGGGATTACAGGCGTGAGCCACCATGCCTGGCACTGTGGTATGTGGTACTGGTTGCTGCTGGGCGTGAGTCTCCATGCCCAGTATTGTATGTGGTTGCCAGGGAATCGAACCCGGGTCCTTGCACTTGCAAGACAGGCGCTGGAACCACTGAGCTAACTCCCGAGCCCCAATCGTCCTATTTCTTTCAGAGACCTCCTCCCTCCCTTTTTCTTCCTACTTTAACCCTTTGTGCTGCAACAACTCATTTATTTTTTTCTGTGTAATGCCTTGAACTGCCTATTGTGTATGTGTGTGTGTGTGTGTGTGTGTGTGTGTGTGTGTGTATACACCTGTACTTATATCTATATTTATACCTATACATTTGAGAGACTTATCTCCATGACTAGGCTCTAAAATACATGAGTGGACATTTGTTTTATTTTTTGGGGGGTTTTTTTGTTTTGTTTTGTTTTGTTTTGTTTGAGACAGGGTCTCGCTTTGTAGTTCAGGCTGGCCCTGAGCTCACCCTCAAACTCACATCACAGCAATCCTTCTGCCTCTACCTCCCAAGTGCTGGGATTACAGGTGTCAGCCACCACGCCCGGCACTGTGGTATGTGGTACTGATTGCTGCTGGGTGTGAGTCTCCACGCTCCATATTGTATGTGGTTTCAGGAATCCAAACTCTGACCCTTGCACTTGAAGAGAGGCACCAGAACCGCTGAGCTAAATCCCCGGCCCTTGCATGGATGTTTTTATTGACATTGCCCTTTTATTTGTAATGTCAAATGCCTACCAATACTTATTCAAGACAATAGCTCAATAAGTAGTTTTCTTGGATTTAAAAATTTTTACATTAAGGTTTCTAAACTAATACCCCAAATTATACAATTATAAATATTTAAAGAATATTAGGTGGTGTCTGGTGTCATACATTGTAATGTATGAACATTGTAATGTTCAATTCTGGTTAAAGATACAGTTGATCTTCAAGTTATGACCAGCCTGACACACAAACAAAGTGGGTTGTGGGTTGTGACTCAAAATCCAGATGTAATGGATTAGGTTAATGGAAGATTCATCTGCTTTTTGTTATGTATAGCATGTACTAGGTAAACATCAAAATCTCAGTTGTACAGACTTTCAATCAACTTCAGTTACAACCAGTTCTTGGGAACCAATCAAGTCCATAAGTCCAAGGTTCGTTGTAATTATATCTTTAAACATTTATAATATATTCACGGAGAAAACATTCAAACTCCTTCTAGACTTTGAAATCTCAGTGCATTATCTATAATCATTCTGCCATGCAGTAGCACACCAGAATTTCTTACACTGTCTAGCTGTAATTTATTATTCATTGATCAGTCTCTCCTTGTTCTTCCTCTGCACAAAAGGGTTTCTTTTGGATTTTTCTAGTTGATTTGTAAGGGCCTGGTATGAAAAAAGTAGTCGGTAAAATAATCACATTATCATTGGTGAATAACTCTGAATTATGTTAAAGACTTTTAAGCTTCCTAAAAAACAGAACAATATCTTAAAATGATTATGTACACAGAGAAAACTTAGATTTGAGATGATTATATTTGCTTGGCTATTTTCAATAGCTCTTCTAAGGCAATAATCTTAATGATAATATATATGCTTAAGCAGTAAAAATTCAGGTAGGTGGCAAGAGGTAAACAGAGAAACTGATAACCTTCAAGTACAAATATAATAACCAGTTCAAGGATATATGGTAAAGAAATCTCCTTTTCATAGCAACAAAGGAAATAAATACAGATCAAGTTTATAAAAATGTGCAAAATCGGGGCCGGGGATTTAGCTCAGTGGTTCCAGCGCCTGTCTTACAAGCGCAAGGACCTGGGTTAGATCCCCGGTTACCACATACCATACTGGGCGTGGAGACTCACGCCCAGCAGCAACCAGTACCACACACCACAGTGCCAGGTGTGGTGGCTCACGCCTATAATCCCAGCACTCGGGAGGCAGAGGCAGGAGGATTGCTGTGATGTGAGTTTGAGGCTGAGCTCAGGGCCAGCCTGAACCACAAAGCGAGACCCTGTCTCAAAAAAAACCTAAAAAAAAAAAAAAAATGTGCAAAATCTTTTTAAGGAAGTTTAAAATATACTCTGGGGGACCTGGAATGACACTGCTATTCTAGGAAAGAATGACTCAATATCATAAAACTAGCTGTCTGTTCTCCCAAACTTGATATACAAATTCAGTCAAATCTCAATAAAAACACTAATAGCTTTTGAAGGAAAGAGCTAAGTTGTTATTAAATTTCATATGGAAGAAAAACATATAAGATAAGTCAGGAAAACATTTATAAAAAAGAAAATCTATGAGATGAGAACAGACATATCAGATATTAAAATATAAAATAGAGCTTTATACCTAAAATACTCTGACACTGGCACATGAATAGATCAAAAGGATTGAATAAAAGGTGCAGAAATAGACCCAAGTACAAATGGAAATTTAGTATATAATAAAAATGACATGCCAAATCACAGAGATAAAGATAGACTTATAGTAAATGGTACAGGATAATCATTGTGATAGCTTGTGTCAAGATGTACCCCAAAGCCTTGTGTGGTCATATGTGAGGCTCTTCAGAGGTAGTTGGATCTATAGTGCGTGATGCTGGGATCAAAGGTGTGAGATTACTAAATTATTCCACTGATTGGTTTGGCACAGTTCTTAGTGTGGATAATGGGAAAGCCAACCTGTGTGTGAGTGCTACCTGCCCTAAGGGAATGCAGCCTAGATAGAACATAACGGACAGTGCTCACTTCGGCAGCACATATACTAGAATAGAAGGGATAGGAAGAGGGTCAGTCCTTGTTGGTTACTTGTTGCTTACTGCTTCTTTGCCATTTAGCTGTCTTCTGCCCACCACAAACTTTTTCTCCTCTGTGGTGTCTGTCTGCCACACCACCCTGCCTTCGCCGGCTGACCATGAACTGAAACCTTGGTAGCTGAAATAAATCTTTTCTCTTTTAATTTTTGGAATCAGGTATTTTGTCTCAGCAATGAAAAAGGAACTAAGACAATTGCAGAGCTATTTAGAACAAATATATAATTAAATACATGTCTTACATCATAACAAGAATAAATTTCAAATGGTTTTAGTGATTTAAATATAAAAAATAAACTATATACTTTAAGAAAACATGGGTGAATTCCTCTATGAAAAAAGACCAAAGGTAAGGAAAGACTAACTGTGACTCAAAATCCAGATGTAATACATCTTTGCAAAGGGAAACTAACTCAAGTAATTTTTGAACATAATTATTTTGACTTTATATCTTAGTCCATTGTTTTTTTTGCGATGTTGATGGGTTATCAACTCTGAATATATTACTGGAGTTGACAAATTAATACATTGAGGATAATGAGATCTAAGCTGTCACTGATAAAGAACTACAAATGTGGAAAAGGAGAAGGCAAGAATAAATGCTAGAATGCTGATGTAGGATTGGAGAGGATATATCAGCGTGTTTTCATATATAAATGTACATATTTTTAGCTTTGTTCTATACTAGGGCCTAAAAAAAACTGCATCCCAGTAACAATAAACACAGCTAGAATGCATATCTGGGTTGTTGACCAACATTTGCCAGTAAAAAGGACCAGTACTCTTTGGAGATTTGACTATTTCCATGACTGAAGCAAAGAAAGTATAAGATAACCATTGGATACCTGGTCATGTCAAAAAGTTTCTTTAAGCTTGCAAGAAATGATAAAGCCATGCCAAAAAGAGTAGTGGGCTGTTTGAATGGGCTCTCAGACAAAATCTGGACAATTTGAGCATTAAAATAAATAATGGAGGCCCAGGGATTTAGCTCAGTGGTCCTGGCACCTGTCTTGTAAGCGCAAGGACCCGGATTCAATCCCCGGTAACCACATAACAATACTGAGCGTGGGGACTCACCCCAGCAGCAACCAGTACCACATACCACAGTGCCGGGTGTGGTGGCTCACGCCTGTAATCCCAGCACTCGGGAGGCAGAGGCAGGAGGATTGCTGTGATGTGAGTTTGAGGCTGAGCTCAGGGCCAGCCTGAACCACAAAGCGAGACCCTGTCTCAAAAAAAAAAAAATTAAATTAAATTTAAAAATAATGGAAGCAAAAGTTGTAATCCATGAAATAAAATAAAAATCAATGGATCCACAATAAAACATACACTTACACAGACTTACTTTTCTCATTGCTGGGACAAAATACTGCACTCAATACCTAGCGTTAAAGCTTGGTGTGCAGAGGTTTCAGTTCATAGTCAGCATGCTTCCAGGCAGAGGGGCATTGCAGAGGGGAAATATTTCAGGGCAAGCAAACAGCAGACAGCAAAGTAGCAAGCAGCAGCAGCGAGCCTAACTTTCCCTTTTAGCCTGTCTAGGCTGCAACATTTGGCTTCCGTTACTCACCCTCTTAACCCTCCTGATATCACAGTCTTAACTCACATTAACACACACTAATTCAATGGCCTTTAAAACTCCCCATCTATGACCATAAGAGGCTTTTGGGAGACATCCAGATATAATCTATAACACACATATACACACATACACCTGCATATGCAAGAGAAGAGGAATGTGACACTCTTATAATAGAATGACAGCTCATAAAAATATAGGAATAACAGGGCCGGGGTTTTAGCTCAGTGGTTCCGGTGCCTGTCTTGCAAGTGCAAGGGCTTGGGTTCAGTCCTCGGTAACCACATACCATACTGGGCATGGAGACTCACACCCAACAGCAACCAGTACCACATACCACAGTGCTAGGCGTGGCGGTTCACGCCTGTAATCCCAGCACTCGGGAGGCAGAGGCAGGAGGATTGCTGTGATATGAGTCGGAGGCTGAGCTCAGGGCCAGCTTGAACTACAAAGTGAGACCCTGTCTCAAAAATAAATAAATAAATAAATAAATAAAAGGAATAATATGGCAACCATTATAGTAGTAATCGATTCAGGCATGATTCATTAATGTTTGCTATAACTGGAAGGTGAAAGTTTAACAGGGAATAATATATTTAAATCATTTCAAAGTACCTTCTTATAATTGCTTATTAATTATATAAAGAAAAACAGTAATTGTAGCAGTTGACAACCTGGAAGTTATCGTTTTTATCATACCAAGTGATCAGAGTCAATGTCACTAATAATGAAATAAATCAATGTCATGGATCTCAGATAAAATGCCTTGATAAACACATCATCCTTTCTGCCTTCTATGAAAGTATAACTTGATTATCATCATAAAGAAAAAAAGACAAATCCCAGATTGAAAGTCATTTGTTAAAATAACTGGCCTCTCCTCTTCAAAACTGAGTCAAAGTGGGGTTGCAGGGAGCTGAGGGACTGTTCTGGTTGAAGAAGACTACAGAGGCATGGCAAGAAAATGAAATGCATGACTGGGAAATGGATAATGGGTGGGAGAAAAGCTCTATCATTGAGATAATTGACAAAATCTGAATGCAGATAATGTGTTAGATAACAGTTTTGTACTAATGTCAAGCTTCTGATTCTGATTGTTGTAATGCAGTTACATTAGAATATTCTTGTTCTTAGAAAATTCACACTGAAGTACTTAGGGTTAAAAGGATAGCAAATCTGCAGCATACTTGCAAATGGTTCAGTAAAATATGATAGATATTAAAAGATACAAAAAGAAGTATTACACATAACTATGAGGAAGAGAGGGAAAAAAACAAGGCAGATGTAAATAATAGGTGTACTAGAGTAAAGGGTGTATGGCATACAACATTTTTCATGTTTGAAGCTAAATGTATACAAAGATATATATGAAGTGTGTGTGTGTGTGTGTGTGTGTGTGTGTGTGTGTGTAAACATGGACCACACAGCACTTCCCTGAGAAGGATATCACTTTCCAATGAGAAGATTCAGGGTCAGCTGGGAGATAAGTTTGAAGGAAAGACCAATCTGTCCTCAGGGAAAGGAAAGCCATTGGAATACACTGAATATATTGGTCATGTTAGTGTAAAAAAAAAAAAATGAAAACCCAAGAGATCAAATGGCTGGATGAAGAATCAATCATTCCATAGGGAGTTTCTTTTTGCAAGTTGAAACAAGTTATCAGTAAGAGATTAAAGGAGTCACAGTTACTCTATAATAGAAGAATGAGTAATCATAGGTCTCACTCTGCCCAGTGTATCGTAGTTTATGCCAGTAATCTTGGTAGATTATTAATAGAACCAAAAATTGTCCAGTCTTGGATGGTAAATGATGAAATCACTTTGTCACACATAGATGTAATTTTTGTAATGATTTCTATTTTATTTCTTCTGCTGAGCGTTTCTAATTCATGCTTCAGTTTACCACATCCTCCTTGATTTCTTAATTCTATAACTTATATGCTATTTTATTTTTTTAAGTATATTACTTACTGTCTCACTTCCTTCTGGAGAACAAACCCAGGCCTTCACATGTGCTAGCCAAGAGCTTTACAACCGAACTATATACTCAGCCCTGTGGTCTTATTTTATAGAAGAAACCCGTCTGTGAAATTTGAGGAGTTGTTTTGTCTTGTGTATTTTTCCTTTCATGCCAGCTTATTTGTATTTTAAATTTATTTCTGAATCTTCTCTTGCCTGGACTCTACTTCAGAATTTTTTTATTTATTTGCTAGATGCTTTAAAATATTTTCCCCCTTATTTTCTTTGTCATTTTTTCTGTATTGACCTTGCTAGTATCTTTTATTTATATTATTATTATTATTATTACTATTATTCATCATTAAGGGAGATAAATTTTCCTAAGACCAGATAGCTGCATGAGGCTTGTGTTGGAAATGGCCAGAGAGAATACAGCTACTAAAATTTGTAAAAGGACATAAAACAGTGTAAATTCCCTGAGTGTTGCCTTCACTTTGGCCAAGTGAACATAGCACCACAGAGCTGCTCTCTGGAGAATCTCTCTTTTCCTAACTTCACCTTCCTGAGACCCTGCTTCCTGTAACCTGTCTCACCTTGCCAGCCTCTCAAAAGCCAGTAATGGTAATAATCATGAGCTCTTAGATGTCTATGCATCTGAACTTTGGTAAAAAAAAAATCCTATTCCAGGGTACTGAGAAACAAATAGCCCATCCATATGCTCTAAGTATCATTTTTAAGTGACCAACTGATCAAAATACTGGTTAATATAACATTAGGTAAGTAAGGAAGCACATTCAGAATATGTCTGATCTCATACATACTATACCTAGAATTTTAGGACAGAACTCCAAGGAATGGAATCAAGAGTCTCAATCTTCAGTTCCAATAACATAACATTTGTTTTAATTTAATTGAAAAGTCCCCCCAAAATGTCCTTTTCTAATGTTTAAGCTCCTATAGAAGATGCCTTAGAATTATAACAAAGCACTACAACAGTATAGTAAGACAAAAAATGCAGAATTTATTTTCCTTTACAGGTATTCAGAAATAGCTTCTTTATCTCAAAAGGAATCTACACGTAACCTAAGAAAAACAATGACAACATTACAAAACACAGAGCTTTCTCAAAATTGCTATGACATAGATAAATCTCAAGTAATACTGATTCTGATTTGTCTTAAGGGGCTTTTCAGTGTACTATTTGTTTTAAATAAGCAGACATACATGATGTTAGTAAATCATAACCACCAAATGGGAAGCCTTATGGAAAAAAGGAGCCTTGCTTAGAACCAAAGTATCGGCTCCTGTGACTAAGAATGATTTAGCCTCTGATCAAACTCTGAACATGATGTCTGTTGCTGGCTTTCTCATTTCGATGACATTCTTTTTGTCCCTATCAGCACAGCTGTGTTGTGAGCTGACATTCTAGGCATTTCAAGAACTTTTAAAACGGCTGGATTTTGGGGGCCGGGGAGTTAGCTCTGTGGTTCCGGCGCCTGTCTTGCAAGCGCAAGGGCCCGGGTTCGATTCCCCGGTAACCACATAACAATACTGAGTGTGGAGACCCACACCCAGCAGCAACCAGTACCACATACCACAGTGCCGGGCGTGGTGGCTCATGCCTGTAATCCCACCACTCGGGAGGCAGAGGCAGGTGGATTGTGATGTGAGTTTGAGGCTGAGCTCAGGGCCAGCCTAAACCACAAAGAGAGACCCTGTCTCAAAAAAACCTAAAAAAAAAAAAAAAAAAAAAAGCTGGATTTTACAAAGAACTCTTTTATAGTGGGGTTGTACAGTCCAAAATTATTCCATGATATATTAAATGAAGAAATTTTAAAAAGAAAAAACACATAAAATACTGCCTAAGTAGAGCCATATATTTCTTTATTATATTCCTATTTTGAACTCTGTGTGACCTTGCTGTATTGGATCCCTTATTTTAAAAGAGACATAGTAAGAACTGGATTTAATTCTTAACCTTACAGAGTGGGCTAAAAACTATTGAAATTCCTTGAAATAATCTTTAAGAGAATAGCTCCATTTACTACCTAAAAGTATATGCCAGAAGGAATAACTATCCTCAGTTTTTCTTCTGACCCAGAAAATAAGATTTTCATTTCTGATATATATTTCAAAATCAGTCTCTTCTCTTCTCACCAATATATGAAGATATATTAGGTTCCTAGAAAGTTCATACATACAATCAGGAAAAACGTTTCTCTTCCTTCAAAGGCTGCTCATGTATTAAATTATTAATAACATTTTTTCAAAAGAACCTAGATTTACAGATACTGTAAGATGAAATTGTCAGAGATTCATAAATAATGGACTTTTAAAACGTTGTCTTTACACTAAAATTTCAGAATTTCTTAAATTCAGAATTTAATTTCTTAAAATGCACCAGATGTATTCCCTTGTCCCCAAATATATATAAGATAGGAACACTGAGGAGGTATATCAACCATGACATTAAAAAGAATGAAGTCATTCGTCAAATATCTTATTTTAGTAATAATGATACTGCATTGTTTTGCCCCTTTAAGAACCTTAAAAATATCCAGTTGGAGAAAATGCATTGACTTCACCTCGTCAAGTGTGGTGCTGTTAGAATCATTCACATCAAATACATCATCACTGATTTTCTAGATAAAATGTCAACAATGTAGCTTATCTTTTCAGTTAAACAATGCTCTTAGTAGAGCTTTAAGAGCTAAAATGAATATCTAAAACTTCTTTCAAATGCTGTAAGGCCATTAGTAGACTAACACATTTGTCAACAATGTAATTAAATATTTTAAAGTCATCTCAAAGTCACAGAGATAGATTTTTTTTGTTTTCAAAGCATCACACTTGTTATTGATATGCTATATAACAGATAATACATTTGAAATTTTTCTTTGTTTATTAACAAGCCCTTGTAATTAACTTGCTTTTAAATCATAAGTATGATACTATTTTAATTTCCCTCACATTCTCTACCCTATCATTTGAAATCACATTAAGCTGACTCTTAGAAGGCCACCTGGTGTAATACTATGACATTGAAGTGAGCTGTTCTGGTATGCGGGAAATACTGACAGTCTTCTATGCTAAAATCCATTTCTCTGACTGATGACAGAACTAGGGGAAATTAATTTTTGCTATTCATAAATACCTGACAGGTTTAATGTAAATGTTTTGAAAAAGACCTCAGCATATGCTGCACATACATTATATATGCAGCACTGCACTGGAATATTGTATTTGAAACCCATTCAATTTCTAGATCACTACTGCTGAAACTGTTGAAATTTCTCAAATTACTCACAGATTGCAATTTTCTCCATATACATGTAAATAACAACAGAAGCCCCCATGAAACCTTTCAGTCACTGAAAAAAAAATCAGCAATTTGACACTTAGAACAAATTTCTTTGATAGGAATACTTCAAAAATGCAGTAAGCTGACAAATCATGGATCGCTTGCCCATGCTCTCCTGTGGTCAGAGCGGAAGACGGCAACTCAAGGAAGCTGTGCTGATTTTTTTAAAGTCTGGATGGGCTGCTGCAGGACGGCTGTCATCTCAGCAACAATGCCAGCCATGACAAGTGAGTTGGGATTTCTTCTTCAAGGAGAACATGTAATCATCCCTTGGGCTATCCTACACAGTCTCAGAAGCACACACCAATATATTCATCGAAGTGCACGTCTTTAAATAAAGCCTCTGTGCATGTTTTACCCACTTTTGCATTAGATGCCATCCTGAAGAATCCACATAACCACATGGGAAACGTTTTCATTTAAATACATTCTATGATAAAACCATTTGCAACATGATCACCTTTAACTTATCCAATTTTTAAATTTCATATTTATTTTCGAGTTAAATATAAACAATAACAATTGTAATAGATAGAAAAACATCATATGGGTTAAAAAACTGTGAGTTCATAATGATTATAAAAATAAGACAAAAACAACAAAAAACAAGTCAAACAAAATCTAATTTGCCTTTGGACTATGCTGTGGAACCAATTCATTGTTCTGAAAACTGGAAGATAAAGAAAATGAAATCAAGCATTTAATCTGTCTTTTCTAAATGGACTATAATTCAGGTTATTGATAGAAAAAAAATTCTCTTTATAGAAGTACCCTGGCTATTAAGTGCATTTAGATTTCACTGCTTTGTAAACTCCAAATGAAATAAAGGCTGCTAACATCATGAAACAGAGACAGATACTATACTGAAATGAAAATGCAGAGTATCATCAATGAGCTACTCGTGCCAAAAGTAGGAAAATGAATCCAAACCAGGTCAAGCTTTTTTAATTATCCACCAGGCTACAGATGAAAAATGCATTGAAAACACCCAAACATAGAAAAAGAAAATCCTGGGGATGAGAAGCAAGAGGAAGAACTCAGCTTTTTAACAAATAAGCAGCAAAGGAGAACAGAGCAAAGGAGAAACAGAGGAAACTAGAGATCTAAAAAGACATGCACTAGGTTCGGATGTAACTCAAACAAATAACCAAAAAAATTTTATGACACACTGGGAAAATTTGAACACCGATTATATATTTGATGATTTTAAGAAATTGGAAATATGCAAGACATAACATTGGTGTTGTGTTAGTGTGGTGTTTCTCTTCTAAAGTATCTTAAAATACAAACTGAAATTATGTACAGATAAATTGGCAAAATATCTATGATTCATTTTGAAATAATCCATTTTATCAGTGGAGAGATAAAAAGAGATTGGCCAAGTACTGATAACTGGGGAAAACGCAACTAGACACAGATCAAATGTATTATACACTGTGTTGTCTAATATTTTTATATTTTTGAGATGTTTTATTAAAAACTTATTACACAGAAAATAAGAACCAAGAAAAGATCATTTTTTCATTAAATTCTAAAATACACTGCCTGAATCATATTTGGAAGTAACTATTTGTGGTAAGAGGGAAACAACTACAAAAAGTGCTTATATCTGCAACAGTCAACAAGAATGCATAGGACAAATTCAATAGAAGTAACAGAATTCTAATAAATAATCTTTAAATTTCTTCTCACTGTAAATTTTTATAATTCTATAGTTTTGAAAAGACTTATAATGGAAAAATAGATGAAGCATAAATTTTAGGATAGTGATACAATTCTGTATGATACTATAATGATAAATACATATTATTTATCCATATGTCAAATCCCATAGAATATACAGCATGAAAGGTAAACCCTATGGTAAACTTTGGGTGATAATGTGCCCAGGTGGTTCACTGATTGTGTAATAGACAAAACAAACACTGAACAACGTTGACACTACTGAAAGGTGTACGTGTGAGTGTAGGGACAAAGGAGAACACTTTGTGCCTTGTTCTCAATTTTGCTACAAAACTAAGTGTTCTAAAAATAAAATCATTTTAAAAGAAAAAAAGAACTGTAAAATACTCATGAACTGCTATTTCTTAAAGTTCTGATTATACCTGAGCATAAATAATCTTAAAACATTAAAAAAGATTTGGGGTGGTTGCCTGGGGATGCAGGCAGAGATGGCTGGTGGGTATGGGGCTTCTTTACAGGTGATGAAAATGTTCCAGATTTGGCTGTAATAATGTGCTAAAATGATTACATAATTCTATGAACATGCTGAAAACCAGTGAACTGTATCTTGTGAATTACACTTTAATAAAGCCCTTATTTTTTTTTAAAAAAATATATATATGAGTTTTGTTAGGAGTAATTTTATGTGTTTTTACTGGACTAAGGATTGCCCAGAGAGCAGGTCCAACGTTATTCATAGGAGAGTCTGGGCGGAGTATTTCTAGAAGACTTTAGCATTTGGGTTGATTGAGTATAAAGGGAGGATCTCCTTCACCAGTGTGACTGGCTGTCACCAGGTCCTACCTGATCTTTTCACCAAGTCAGGAAAGGTGCTGCAGACACAGAGGTAAATGAGGGAGACCTAAAGTCCCCACAGGGCTTCCAATCTGACTAGGAAAGTAGACAGTACACATCATCACATTAATTCCTTAAGAGAGGAGGGCACAAAATGGGCGTGAATGAGAACACATGGCAAAAAAAGAAAACACACTCAAGACAGTAAGTTTGAATTGACTTTAATGATTACTGTAGATTTTTCTAAGCCTAGGGCAAGTTGTTGTGATTTACTAAGAAGTGATATTTTTAAAATTCAATTTTATATAAGCTATTCTGGCTTATCTAATTTCCAAAGTCTCCTTTTTTTTTTTTTTTTTTAAGGCATTGTCCACTGAGCAGACTGTGAGTTTAAATTTTAAAACACCAAGCTGATAGGGCCGGGTAGTTAGCTCAGTGGTTCTGGCACCTGTCTTGCAAGCGCAAAGACCTGGGTTCAATTCCCCCGTAATCACATACCATACTGGGCGTGGAGACTCACGCCTGTAATCCCAGCACTCAGGAGGCAGAGGCAGGAGGATTGCTGTGATGTGAGCTGGAGGCTGAGCTCAGGGCCAGCCTGAACCACAAACCAAGACCCTGTCTCAAAAAAAAAAAAAAAAAAAAAAAACCAAGCTGATAACCCATCACTTACTTGCCATATACAGTTCATTTCTTTCATTATAAATCTGTATGGTTCCAATAATATAAAGCAAGAAAAGCAGAATGTGCTACGATGACTTTTTTTTTTTTTTTTTTTTTTGAGACAGGGTCTCCCTTTTGTAGTTCAGGCTGGCCCTGAGCTCAGCCTTGAACTCACAGCAATCCTCCTGCCTCTGCATTCAAAGTGTTACCTTCTGGGATTACAGACCTGAACCACCACATCCAGCACTGTGGTATCCCCTCTGATTGTTGACGGGCATGAATCTCAACACCTGGCATTGTTTATGTGGTTACTGGGGATCAAACCAGGTTCCTTGCACTTGCAAGGCAGGTGCCAGAACCACTGAGCTAAATCCCCAACCCACGATGACTTTTTTTTTAGTATTCATATTACTATACTCCTATAATATAACTGACTGACACCTGACTCTGTTTCAATCTCAAGAAAAGAATACTATCAGCTTGCATTTTTCTAAATGTAAGGACTACTCGCAGTTTCTTCTGGTCAGTACATATCCCCCAACCTATCCATATTTCAAGTGATCTCTCCCAAGGGTACAAGAGCATCTGTAGGGAGGTAACTGCTTCTTTCATTTGTACAAGAAATACTGTGCTCTGACTGTCCTTGGGGAACCGTGCAGTCCAAATGGCTCCTCCCTGGAAGTTAAAACATACTATTTTATAAGAATTTCCTTCAGCTTCTCTCCTTACTGATACTGTGCACTTGCAGGGTGAAAATGCTCCATAGCATTCATTCCAGGGTTTGATCCTATTCACCTTTTCTCTTCTATTCTTGTCTTCGGTTCTAATTTCTTCACCTTAGGATACGTTACAGATTTCAGATTGTCTTTATAGCTAACCCTAACAAAAAATGACACCAACGAAATGCAATAAGATATTCAGGAATGCTCAGTGTATATTGCTTGATAAGGAAGACGATGAGGGAGGTGCAAAAGATACAGGGAAAGGAGAGGAGGAGGAGACATGAAAAGAAACAGAGAGAGAAAAAAGGAGAAAAGAAAATCAAGAAGGTAACAGTAACATCTCTTTGGATAGAAATTGTGGGTTTTTTGTTTGGTTTTTTTTTTAAGGTTTTTTGAGACAGGGTCTTGCTTTGTGGTTCAGGCTGGCCCTGAGCTCAGCTTCCAACTCACATCACAGCAATCCTCCTGCCTCTGCCTCCTGAGTGCTGGGATTACAGGCGTGAGCCACCACGCCCGGCACTGTGGTATGTGGTAGTGATTGCTGCTGGGTGTGAGTCTCCATGCCCAGTATTGTATGTGGTTACCGGGGATCGAACCCTGGGCCTTGCGCTTGTAAGACAGGCGCCGGAACCACTGAGCTATATCCCTGGCCCAGAAATTGTGTTTTGTTTTTGGTTTTTTTGTTATTTTTTAGGATTGTTTGTTGTTGTTTTGGTTTGCAGTGCTGAAGACTGAATCTAGGGCTTCTCACAAGCTAGGAAAGTGTTCATATAGACACAGGACACTGAGGCCTTCTTCCCGGAAGTAGCTTTATTCATGATGGCCCTGACTATGGGGATTTGTATCAAAAGCTGAGCACCAAACAGGGCACAGCTGCACCCCTTTTATACAGTTTTTTTCTGTGTCTTTTTTTCACTTATACGGGCATACACTAACATTTTGGTTTGGCTCTGTATACAGTAACGTTCTGCAGTCTGGTTGAGTGTGATTTATGCAGCAGTTACATCAGAATTACAAGGTGGCTCATAGCGCTACACTTAAAAGTTCCCTCCCCAACACAGTTGAGAAGAGCACTACCATACTACCACCTAGCTATATCACTAGCCTTGTTCCTATCCTTAATAAAATAATACCTTGAAATCTCCAAGGCTAGCATTGAAAGAAAAAAACTTCTGCATATGGAATGGGAGAATTGGAGAAACAGTTACTGAGTCTTGAAGACTGTATTACTCCTAAACTGTATCACCCTGTGGTGGTTTTAAAACATGAACTTGAATTCTTTGATTTCCTTCCCTTCAAGTGGGAAATTCTAAGTCCTCTTCAGTTGAATCTGGACATAGTTGTGACTGCTCCAACCAACAGAGGTCATGGAAGTAAGGCTATGTGAGTTCAGAGGCTCTGTCAGAAAAGGTCCTGAACTCGGGGCCCAGGAGTTAGCTCAGTGGTTCCGGCGCCTGTCTTGCAAGCGCAAGGACCCGGGTTCGATCCCCGGTAACCACATACAATACTGGGTGTGGAGACTTATGCCAAGCAGCAACCAGTACCACACACCACAGTGCCGGGCGTGGTGGCTCATGCCTGTAATCCCAGAACTCGGGAGGCAGAGGCAGGAGGATTACTGTGATGTGAGTTGGAGGCTGAGTTCACGGCCAGCCTGAACTACAAAGTGAGACCCTGTCTCAAAAAACCTTAAAAAAAAAAAAAGAAAAGAAAAGAAAAGGTCCTGAACTCTTGGAATGCTTCTTTCCAGAGGCCTCTCAGGACTTCCCATCAGAACTCAGCATAAGCATGCACAAGGTCGGAGCACACAGGCAGGCTATGTGCAGGTACTCTGGTCCATAATCCCTATCAAGCAATTTAAGTCATGGCAGCTTTGGTACAGAGATGTGAGCAAGGAACCATCTTAGAAATAAATCTCTCAGCCTCAAGTGTATTGCCTCAAGTTCTTCACCAGAAGAAACAGCAGACATCACACCACAGCAAGGGGTCATCCCTGCACGTTCTTCCCAAATTCTTGGCCTGAAGAACCTATGAGCAAAATCAAGTAGTTGCAGCTTTTACACCACTACAGTTGACATAAATTTTTTATTTAACGCAGCAAAGATAACCAGAACCAATTTCATTCCTGGTGGTACTTTTGTAGCAATATCCAAAACACATGGCAATGGTTTCAGAGCAGGAGTCAGGAGGCTGAGTTAGGGAAGCAAAAATATCACTAGAAGTGGGGAGAAAGAGCACCTCGAAGTATGGTCTGAAATCTGGCAATACACTGTGGTAGAACTGAAATTAAGAATGTAGTTAATGACTATCCCGCTAAGGAAATCTCAAGGCAGAACCCTGGAAGTGCCCCATGCATGTGATAAATGTGAGAGGAGAAAGATGAACTGGAGAACGAGCCATTCAGTTTTTAAGAAGAATGTAGAAAAAATATAAAGGCTCCAAGACTTGCCAAGTTGAAAAATTATTTCTCATCTTCAGACTCTCTTGACAGGAAATACTTCTCAAATTAAGATCTGCCATCAAGTAAACATTAAACTCAAGGTGCTGTCAAGGAAGCATCTCCGAGTATAGGCACCTCACAGTGTGGCTGTAACCCCTTTCAGAATTCAGAATGATAGAAGTCGTCTGCATCATAAACATCATCAGACAGACAAAACCTTCCAATGGTCCCTCATAGAAAACAGGGCTACGAACTATGTCTGAGTCTTGTCCCACAGCTGCCTCACAGGGAGCTAAATGGACACGACAGCATGGCAGGGGCATAGCTTTTGTCTACGTACGATAACAAAACCAGTAAAGCTACAAACACATTTAAAGGAATTGTATCAGTTTAGAATGAAAGACAGAACATAAAACAAAAAACAAGGTTGCCCAACAATGTGAATGTTCAGACCATGCAGTCATTGTGCAAAATGTGTGATAAAGTGTGAGATGTCTTTTGCAGCATTTGCCACAGGGTGACTACTCAGTAAGTGCAGATCCACGTGGCTCACCACAATGTACATTCACCAACATGACTTTCAGTTTGAGTCTCAATTCATTATTCTAATGGCATGTGCTGCAGAAACAAGTTTAGAGATATTGAATGGATAATCCAGAAATATATAGCTAATAACTAATAAAGTGAATCTTTAAATCCATATTCCCTGATCTAATTCCTGTTGTGCTGTGTTGCAGCTGAAATAAGACAAGTATGACCATCACCTAACGGGTAAAGAAAATGCTTCTCCTAACACCGAAGTAAAGCCAACTATGGTATGTATACTTTTGGTCCTTGCTACTTTGGAGGCTGAAGCAAGATGATCAGTTGAATGCAGGAATTAGTTTAGATACTATACAGTAAGATTGAATATTTTAAAAATAGTAAAGACAAAGCCTAAGTAATTTATCTATAATGATATAACCAGGTAATGGTACAATGATGGGGAATGGAAGTATTGTATAGTAATTAAAAATGATCTGGTTTCCTCATGTACAAAATGAAGACAATATAGCCCCCCCATTGGATTATGGGAACCATGTGAGACAATGCCTGCTGGGTTCTAAGCACAGTGCCCAGCACTAAGTGTTTATTCAGCAAATGTATATCTTCTATACCTGATAGCACAGTTTTGGTTGTTTTCATTTCCGAAGTGTTTGTAATAGAAGGAAGTCACTCATAGTTTATATTTAATTATCATTATGAAATTGTTAACCTTTTATTATGCATAAAGTAAGGCATCTGTAGGCAGATGGAGAAGTCCTTACTAAAAATGAATATAAAGTGCTTTCATTTTTTAGATGGTCTTTTAATTCAGAGGAGGAGAAAATCATTGAACACTGTGCAAGTTCAGAATTATTAACTGGGTATCTGTTTTGGAAAATATAGAAACCTTTAAGTGATACATATAATACTCTATAAACACATATCTTTGCTTCAAAATACATGCCAAAGGGAAGGTTTGTGTCTGTGGTTATTTACAGACACACACACATGGGGGCAGTATAGGGCTCAATTTCACTGTGGAACTGGAACAGTTTTAACGAAATCAAGGTCCATAATTGCAATCATTTCAACTTTACTAGCATTCTGCTACACTAAAGCATCTCATAGTGCTTTAGATAGCCTTAAAAGTTAACTCATGCAAAAAGTTTAATAGTTTTCTGGGTTTTTGCAGCACTGGGAATCAAACAGCATAAGTCCTTAGGCTTCCAAGCTAGGTGCAATACCACTTGAGCTAAATCTCTGGCAGATTTAATAGTTTAAAAATCCATTCCTTGTCATTTTCATCATTTTTGACCCTAAAACAGCCAAGTAAAGTGGTGGCACCTATTTATTTCTCAAACATGTTAGAGAATAAGAATAAAAAATAAGGAAAAAAATATATGGGAGGTAAATACTGGACCACCTTTTCCCCTAAACATGGAATGTACTTTCCCTTTTAGTATTCAGCCTTCAACACTTCAGAATTGTCTCTCTAGCATGACTTGTTTCAAGACATGCTTCCCGTTCATGTGTGTCACAAACATGATCTTACCTGAGTATGTCTCCCTAGCTAAGCCCGTCCATCAGAAATATACATCTGAGTCAGACAGTCAAGGGCATTTGGACTTTAGAGAACACAGAATATCATTTCCCTTCATCACCTCCAGGTTCAAGAGGAAGAGAAATAATCATGTTTGTTTAAAAGTTGTTTGTAAAAGGGAGTAGTAAAGTAGGTGAGGCATAGGGCAGTTAGAGTAAATAATTTAATCAAGTTCACTAATTTTTCAAAAGACTGTTTGTCTATACACATAGTAGATCTATGCTCTGTATTGTCTTACTGGATTATTCCTATTACTTTCACAGAGGGTGCTTTAGAGGTGACCTTTAGAAAACATTCCATGTTTTATTTTCAAAACATGGCACTACAGGGGCCAGGGATTTAGCTCAGTGGTTCCGGCGCCTGTCTTGTAAGCTCAAGGACCCGGGTTCGATCCCCAGTTACCACATACAATACTAGGTGTGGAGACTCACACCCAGCAGCAATGAGTACCACATACCACAGTGCTGGGCATGGTGACTCATGCCTGTAATCCCAGCACTCGGGAGGCAGAGGCAGGAGGATTGCTGTGATGTGAGTTGGAGGCTGAGCTCAGAACTACAAAGCAAGAACCTGTCTCAAAAAAAAAAAAAAAAAACCAAGGCACGGTATATATCACATTAATATAAAATACCTCTTGAAGGTGTACAGAAACCCACAAGTCAGTGACGTACAGGAAGAGTACACATGGTTATGTCAAGGGCCGGACATGAGTACACCTAATGATCATCCTCTATGATCAGAGACAGTATTCATCTTCTGCTCTAACTATAACAGCAACAACAACAAGCATTATGGTTTCATTGTTTTAAATGTCTCCTTTTCCTTTGCCACTTTCCTTCATTGCTTCTCCTCCTAAGTCAAGTAGCGGAGGAAGACGTATGTACCGTTCTCAGTTTGCCTCCCCTTATCCCTATGCCTCACAGAGACCCAGCTTGCACTAGAGCCAAGGCCATAGATTATATGACCATTTAACAGGTAAAGAGGAAAAGTAAAGGAAAACTAGACGATGTCCCTAAAGAAGAGCAAAAGAAAAAACTTCAAGTGTATGGAAATGGCGTCCTAAAAAATCACAATGTAAAACATTATTCACTTTGGAAAACAAATTAATTAAACTGCTAAGTGTCAAACAAGACCCCTTATTATTCACGCTAGGGAAATTTCAACTCAGTAATAGGTGTGATTGAGATGTCTTCTCATTGTGGAAGATCTTTCTCAGTAAATTGTTCTCTCATAGTAGAATCAGGACCTAAGAACTAGATGAAGAACAGCTGTCAAAATCTTTGGTCTGAAACTTAGAAAACTGCCACTGTCCATTTTGTTTACACCTTTTCTTACTTCCAGATCATGTGAAAGCTGCAAAAAGCCTGTTCAGTGCTCACTATTGGCCTCAAGTTAAGATGAAGAACACACTGTCTGTTGACAGAGGCATGAGAGAGTTCTGTACAAAAAGAAAACCATCTTTCAGGGACACAAGTCTGCTGAGATAATTAGCAATGAAAAATTACTATTACAATTTACCTAGCATTTTATTTCATTCATTCTTAAGTTGCTCAGAAAGTATATTAATCAACACTCAAAACATCCCCCAATGTAGATTATTTCCAGGTAGGGTGCATCCTTTCTGGGGTATTGTCTTTATTCAAAAAATACTTTGAGAAATTTATTTTTTGTTTCCATAGCAACTATTTTGGGTTACTTGAAGAATGTGGGGGTTTTTTATGTTTGTTGATGTCTTAAAGGAATTCTATTAATCAGAAACTCAATGAACACACATTTATGATATCATAATGATTAATCCTTATGATGACTCAAAGCCCTTCCCAACTGCAAGAAGTTTTCTTATGTATTGATTACACTGCATTTAAAATAATTTCATATTGTTTGTTTTTAAAAGTTTGTAACACTTTTCTTGAAAGATAATACACTATAATATTAACAAGGCATAGAGTTTCTGCAAACACTCAAAGATAATGAGTTAATAGTATATCTTTTTTACCTCTGCCAAATAGAGCTCTTGATATTTACATAGGCAAACCTATTGAACTACATTTTTTAACCTTTGGGACAAGAAAAAGATTTCCCTTGGTTATATGCACTGGACACTAAAGCCAAATCTCTCACCCGTGTCCTAACCCCCAAACCACACCTTCTGGCTGAGGCCCAAGCCCAGATCAAAAGAAACCCACAAAAACTAGAAATGCAGGCTAAAAATAATTCAATAGCCTCGCTCCCCTCTGTCCTGACGCTGTGGCATTTACTTCATTAAATGTTTCTAAAAAACTCCCAGTGGGAAAGGTACTTAATTTATTTACTGAATGAGTTTAATAAGAACTGTGAAAGAAATTTTTAAGGAAATCGGCATGGTTTGGAGCAGGATTACTGGAACATTTGGTGTTTCATATGAGGGCTTGTTTCTCACCCATCAGAAGCAATGAAACATTTTTGATTGGCTTTGAGCATGTACTTCCTGATAGAACCCTGGTAATAGTGAGAAGTTCTCAGATCAAAAGGTAGCACAAAAAAAAAAAAAGAGGAAGAAAAATTGCTTATCTGTGACCCATGACCTTTAAGATTCTTGTTCTTTCTAACAAAGAGAAGCACTGCTTTGTGCTCTCTCCCTATATTTGTCACAGCAACGTCCTAATGGATACAGACTACAAACAGGGAAGGGCCTAAAAACCCAAGTAGCCACAGCTGGAATCTCTAATTCATTGCTGCACAGAGGAGTTAGACAAAGAAGAAAGCAGCTAACAACTCATAACTTGTCTTCTCACCTAAGCATTCACCTTTTAACTTAAACTATAGCTTTAAACTCCAGATTTCTAAATCCAGAATAACCATCAGTCCTCACAAACTAGTTCCCCTTCCCAAATCCCTGACTCACTCATCAATGCCCTTATTATCCCAACTCTGCAAGGTTGCGTCTTTGTATCCCATTGTTGCAGAGTAGGTCCTTTAGACTTAGATTTTCCTCAAAGTGAGGTGGAGACAGATGAACACACTGCCTCGAACCTTCATCAGTGAACTTCCCTAATTCTTTGTGTTCTAGCATGTATCAAAGAAGCTGTAGGTTTCTCTCATCAGAGCCGAAAGATTTACCTTTGTCATACTCTGAAGTATTCTTATACTTGAATCCAAAGTTCCTCCTAGCTCCTCCCAGGTACCCCAAAAGCTGGTTCTGGTAACTCCCAGAGAACTTTACAGACATGAAGCCAGCATCTGAAGAACTGATCTGGAAATAGATCATCTGCCATTATGGAAACCACAAATGAGACCCCATTTACTACTATCCGTGTAATCTTTGTAGATGGTTTTATGATGTTAACCCTATAAATTCACTGTTTCCTGCCACTCTCTTCTACAACTCTTTGGATTTATATAAAGATTAAAATTATATCAGTCCGCTTTTTGCACTTGCCCTGGTAAAAATAAATGAGTGTTCTAAACAGGACTACCCAACTTCCCAGAGGATGTTCCAGACATGAAACTAACAGTTCTCTCCCTTGTGAATAGATGAAGCTGTTCCTTGTCCCCTTCCATAAGTCACAGCAACTGTAACCTTTATTTATGGTTATCCAACATATTCACTCAGAATATAGTTAATTATCTTAAAACATTCAGGGATGATCTGGGAGCTTTCTAGGCGTGAATATCATTGCTATAGCAATAACCCTTGCATGTAATTGACCTTGCACTCAATCTGTCAGAAGTTTCTCCTGTTAATGTAGTCATTCGAACCTCCTAACTAAGCTTCTACCATATGTCAAGACCAAGCCTAGGAGATGGAAATAGAGCAGTGAATAAAACAGAAAAGGTCTCTGCTTTCATGGCATTCACATACTCCTGAGTTCTTCCTTTGCCTTTCTTGCCATCGCAGCGCCTTTTGCTTTGAAAGTAGATTTCCACGTTCTCCTCTGCCTTTCTATTCAGTACTGACTAGCGACCATAAACAAATGCTTACCTGTTCTCAGAGTAGGGAAACACTAGGCTCAGCCTATAAAGAAGAGAGATCTTAGAAACAGCTGGACATTCTGTGTCATTCATGACATGCTATTCTAAAAATGCTTCATTTCACCAGGCTCACCTGTCTACCAACCTCTCTATCAAGTCAGTCAAACAACATCTGGTCAAAGCTGTTTTAGGTACATTCCCCAGCACAAACTTGAATCGATTTTCTCTGACTCCTAAACACATTTTCCTTTCTTGTATATATGCCCTGGCTGTTGACAAATAATTCAGATTCTTCTCCTTTGCTAGGCCTCGACATAAACATTAACCCTTGGGTTTCTCTAAGCCCTGAGGGGATTTATTAACATTCTGTCTTGGAAATCTGAGGAAATGTCTGTCCCAGCTTTTATGGAATTTTGTTCTACAGTGTCAGACTGAGTCAAGGTCTATAGGAATCAGGACATGTCTTTCCAAGCCTCCTCCCACAAAGAGAGAGAGTACCGAGTAAAGGGCCATAATGAGAGGACAGCTGAGATCAGAACAGACCAATAGTCTCCAAAGGACCTTCTTTACATGGGCATCAGGAATTTAACACCAGTTTTTCTTAAGTCCCACAGTTCAAATACTGAGGGAGCTAACAATATGAAAACATCCACAGAGCCAGGATAATAAAACTTTTTAAATAACTGAGAATAGAGATAAGACATATTAGACACTTCTCCCAGTTGGTAGCAGATTTAGCTCTGACCAAAGGTGAACAGAAAGTGTAGTTTTTTATCCATTTACTTGATAATGATTACTGAGTCACTGCCTCGTACAGGTGACACTCCAGGGCTTCAGTCTCCTCCTTCTCTGGCCCATCTCTAATTCTGCAAGAAAAGCAGCGGGTACAAGAGAGCAGGCAAGGGCCACCAAGCAGGGTCAGCTGGCTGTCCACAGTGGGAACTGCCCCACAATTCCTCTCTCTTCCTGCCATGGAAATTATGATCAATGGCAGCACCGAGCATGAAAATAAACACACACATTATCAAATCTCTAATCAGAAACCCCTCATCTTAATCCCATAAAAAGTATGAGTTCTTACAAAAAACATCAACACCAAATATTATTAAATAGCCTAGTTCTCAACAAATGTTTTTTCCTGTGTTCTTAAACCAGCTTCATGCACAGAGATGAGGAACAGCCTGTATCACATCATTCCAAAGCTCTCAGGAGATCCTAGGAATACTAATATTTCATTTCCTTTTGTTTGTATTTATTTTAAGGAAAAGAGCAATTAAAATATAAAGTAAAAATTTAAATTTAAGCAACTGTAATAATGAAACTACATATCACCTCTTTCAAAATTTTTTGCAGACATACATTGTGGTAGTCACATTATCTTTAACCAGCTGGCCTTCTCATATAGAAAACTTCCTAGCTTCACTTTACTGTACTTCAGACACATCATCTGCCTGGAACTGAAACCCATCAAAAAGATAGTTGACTCTTGAAAGCCAAGCAATAATGAAAGGGTAGGAAAAATGTTCTTTAAATTTAGGTACCTATAGGTCAGAAGACGAGGTACACTGTCAAAATGAGATAAATGAAAGTACAATTTTGTGCCATGTTTAAAATGCAGCCATAAAAGCCTGATAATAATAATAATAGCTGCCACTCATTGAATGGTTACAACATGCCAGTGCCATGCTAAGTGCTTTATGTGTGTTTTCTTATTTCATCCTTACAGCAAACCTATGATTTATTACACTCAGTTTATAAGGAAAGTGAGACACAGAAAGGTGATGTTATTTGTCCAAAGTCAAAATGTTGGCTAAATGGAGGAGCTAGTAACTTTATGTCATTTTTAAGCACTGTACTACTTCCTCCCAAAGAGACAAAGGCCCATTAAAAAAAAAAAACATAAAATGATAATAGGAAGAAATTTTGCTCAGTGTACAAAAGTACATCAAAAATATTCAAGCATAAGATGATTTTGTCCTGCAAGGTCGTGGCAGCCTGGAATCTGAGCCACTTGGGAAGCAGTGGCAACAGTAACCACAAGCACCCTGGTTGACTTAAGGCAGACCCAATGGGCAAGTCCCTTCATCAAGTGTTCCTTCTTCCACGCACAGCAGAGGAAGTTCCCAGAATGTTACCATTCATACTTTACTGTTCCAAAGACTGAAATCACTAAGAGCTGCAAAGAGGCAAAGCCAACGTAAGCAAACTGTGCAGTCATGTTAGAAGTGTTAGAAGTGCCAGGAAAAGAAGATAAAGAAAAGCAATGCAAGAAGACTGGATTGGGGAGGGGTGCAGATGGAGTCCAGGGGGTTGAAGAGGATGATTTGCAGTCTGACTGGTCAAGGAGGCCTCCTTGGTACAAATTGGCACAAAAACTTAAGGCGAATGACCCAGATAAGAGCAAAAAGCCAAGGAAAGGACAGTCCAAGGGGAAGGGAGAGCTGGAACAAGAGCTCCAGATCTTTTTAAGAGACAGATCTTTCAGCTCTCAGTTGCAATCTCTTTTCAGACCTTGAAAATTTACACAAGCACAGGTTAATGCTTAAGAACGGAGGCCTGGGGCCATGGATTTAGCTCAGTGGTTCCATGCCTGTCTTGCAAGCATAAGGACCCAGGTTCGGTTCTCAGTAACCACATAACAATACTGACTGGGGAGACTCACGCCCAGTAGCAACCAGTACCACATACTACAGTGCCGGGCGTGGTGGCTCACGCGTCATCCCAGCACTCGGGAGGCAGAGGCAGGAGAGGACTGCTGAGTTTAAGGCTGAGCTCAGGGCCAACCTGAACTACAAAAGCAAGACCCTGTCTCAAAACAAAACAAAACAAAAATGGAGGCCTGGAAAGCAGAGGATGCTAAAATCCAGAGAGAAAATATGAATGGGAAACAGGATTATCTGCACACTTTCAAAGAATCTCCTAATGAAATAGGTAGTAATGACTGAGGGAAAAAGAGTATCACAGTGGAGAATTCTAGAAGGTGCCTGTTTAAAGAATGACTGTAATTTAAATCACCAGAGATAAGTTGGATTGATAGAAGTAGCATGTTACTTCTGTAATATTATACCCAAAACTTCAATATACCACAGAGAAAACATCAGATAAATTCAAATTAAGGAACATGCTATAAAATAACTGACAAATATTCTTTATAGTGTCAAGGCCATGGAAGACAGGGAAACATTGAATTGTTACAGATTTAGACAGATGTACAAAAAATGACAAGTAAATGCAATATGTCCCTGGATTCAGTCATGGACTATGGAAAGGGTATTACAAGAAAACAAAAATTCTGCTTCCATTTGAGGTCTGTATTAGTCACCTTTCCCATTGCTCCCACACGATACCTGATATTCACAAGTCAAAGGAGAGGTTTAATTTGGCTCGTGACTTCAGGGTGTTAAGTCCATGGTCGCTGGCTCCCAGGTAGAAATAGCATGGCAGGAGATATACTACAGCAATGATGCTTAGTTCATGGTAGCTGAGAGGCAGAGCAGGGGAACAGTGCCAGAGAGATGCTGGCCAGGGACCATCCAAAGTACTCAGGGTCTTGCCTCTGAACCACCCACATAGATCCCCAAGCCATTAAGTTCACATAATTAAGCTTAACCACTACAAGGTCTGTACAGCAGTTAATACTATTTCATCAGTAATGTTTTCATGATTTCAACACTTACTCTGTAACATTATAAGAGGGTAACACTAAGGAAAACTTGGGGAAGGGATATTGAGGCTCTGTACAGATTCTGCAACTTTTCTGTTGCAATGCTCTAAAGTTATTTCAAAATGGTTATTTAAAAACAAAGAAGAACTAGGTCATTGGTGACAATGTGAACACAGATTGGCTGATCCATTACCTCATCACGACCCTAGACTTCAGTATTCTCTCTTCAAAGTTGCAGAAGTGTAATACTTACAATGAGCCCTACCACATTTGTTTCACTGCCTTTCACAAAATAAATAGACAGTTCCAGGAGAGCCTAATGAGATTATTCATGCTTCTTACAGAATTACTTGGCTAAAAGAAAAAATTCCTCCCATAGGAAATTGTCCAGTCCACCCAGAGCATGAAGCTTTTTATGACTCATAGACCAGATGCATGGATATATATATATTCCCTTCAGATACGGTGAAGAGACACAGTACTTTAACTTCGAAGTGAGTGTCTACAACGGTCCCTTGTACGTATAGATCAGGGGTGGTGAACCTACGGCATGTGTGCCGCAAATGCAGTAGGCCCTTTGTATCACTGAAAACGCTAAAAGGTTCGCCATCCCTGGTACAGATGTTCTCTCCTCGCGTGAATGAGATTGCCTATGAGGACTTTCATCAGGGTAAAGTTCAGAGCTTTCGGCCTGACACACTCTTGAGTATGAGAGAAACACAGAAGCGCGCGTTCCTACATTGGGAGCGAGTCCAGTGTGCAAGACGGCAGAATTGTTCACCCTATACTGAGGAATTCCCTTCCTCTGAATGTTTGTTTTTTCTTATTGTGTTTATTTACTCCCTCATAATGACTTGCTATATGCAAACTCAGGGATTCTTTAGGTACTGATCATAAATAGAATTGATTCCTAGATTTTTACCCCGCTGTTCCCTACCAGCGTGGCTGGTGCAAATTAGACAACGCTGATATGGTGATGCTGCACAGGACACTTTAATTCTCACTAGAACCTAGAATCATAACTGAAAATCCACAACTGAAAACCTATACCAGTGTTACGCAAGCAAGGCTCACCCATGCCTGTCAGCAAATTGTTACTTGCTCAAAACAAGTAATTATATAAAGCACACAGAAATTACTCACATCACCGCAATGTTTTCAAAGGCTCAGTCCATAAGTGCTGGACATTTAAAAAGAAATTTACACAGTAAGCTCCTTTTCCACAGATACTCTGTGAATCATGGCTGTGGAACAATTCTCAAAATTTGGTCTCTAGACTGACAACAAACTATTACCTAGTTAGAGGTCTTGACAGCTGACATCTTTTTCCCAACAGGACTTTTTTCTTATTGAGACAGGTTATTACTGTGTAGTTCAGGCCGACCTTAAACTTATGTAGCCTTGAACTCATAGTCTGCCTTGCTTCAGCCTCTCGAGTGCCGAGATTACAGGTGTGCACCATCATACCTGCTTGAAGGAAGCAGTAGAGTTTATTTAATTCTGAACCAAGCTCCTCAACTCACTGCTGTAGCCTTTTGAGTAGTAGTATTCTCTACTTCATCAATAAAATAGGGAAAACAAGAGGAATCTCTCCAAGGGATGCTAAACATTGGACCTAATGCAATATGTAGAGTGCTTATAAGAGAACTAAATAAGTATTAATAATAATTATTATATTATCACAAGATATACACAATATTAAGAAGTCAGAAAAAATGAGATAATATCAGGTATAAAAAAAGCATATTTCATGACTCAGTATATCAACCAGAAGACAAATTTTTGTCCTAGAGCTTTGGGGGGGGGGAATTCAATAAAAAGAAGAAAATGTAATGTATTAGATGATTCATGATGTGCATACAATTTAAAAAAGAAAGTGCTCCAAGGAGAACAACCATTCCTGGCTTTGGGTGAAGGTCACTAAGATTTAAAGTCTGAATTTCAAAATTGAAATTAAAACTACTTTCCTTCTTGCCTTCAATTTGTAATGACACAAAGAATCTACTGAAGCAAGCTAGAAGTTTTAACAGATTCACTATAGAAGAAAATTTAGCCATTAATCTGTCATTTCAGTCAAAGCTAAGCTCATTAGTCACTCCTATTCAGCTCCAAACTGCCTTCAGTTTTTCTGTTCCTTTCTATGATAAGGACTCACATATTCAGATTTCAAAAAGAGCGCAAAAATTTTACAAATTCTAAAATGAACGAGTAAATAATACTGAAGATTTAACACTTTTCTTGGCAGTGCTACCTTTCTAAATGCCTTACGAGATTTTAGAATTAAAATCTCTTAAACAGTATGCTTGCCATTCTATCACACAGTCATTTTTATAAACATTTCAAATTTGAAGATTTTTTGATCAGCATAAATTTGCAAGATAAAAATGATACCCTGATTATTTAAAGTAATATCAGCTAACACATTTTGAAATATGACAAAAAGCAAGAATGGTTTAAACAGAGTTAATTTTGGAAGAAAATTAGTCAGTAAAGCACACTTATTACAGAAATTCAATTTGGTGTAAGGAGATTGATTTCTTAAACTGTATTTATAGTATGAGAAATATCTCATATTATTATTCATTATTAATATTAAAATTCTAGGTTTATAGGTATCTGTATTTATAGAGTTCTCCCACAATGAGAAAGATTTTTTTTGGAAACAGTTTGGAATCAGGATTTTTAATATAGTATCAACCCCAATAGATAAACAAGAAATAAATTAGATGGATATTAGCTAAAATCAACTACTCTTACCTACAAAGATCTAAAAGGAAGTGTAATCGGGAGTAAATAAGAAAAACTATACATTATATTTAAATAAAATACACTGAAACTTGTCTTATGCTCAAAGATGATACTCATCTCTTTGTATCACAAGATTCTTAAAGAGTGAGAAAAGAATTTTTAACCCAGGGCCTTGCGCATGCAAAGCACAAGCTGAGCTAGACTCAGAACAAGTAAAAAATTTCTTAACCAGAAATATATACACACTGCAGAAGACACGAGGTATACAAGTCCACAAGTGCTCAACTCCTCTTAAGCTTCAACTTTTCTTTTTTTTTTTTTTAACTTCAACTTTTCTTATTCAGTTTCCTCATTTTTATACCCCTGTCATTTAGTGATGAATCATCTCCTCCATCTTTCCTTGGAACAAGCACAGATTAAAACTCCTTGTTACTCTTTGACTGAGACAAGCTGACCTTTTAAAGAACAATTACAAAAAGACCTTAAGAACAAGGCAGTTGGACATCCATCACCAAAAAAGTGACTCTCAACCAAAACCTCACAACTTGAACAAAAATTAACTCCGTGTGGTTCACAGGCTTAATGTAAAATATGAAACTATAAAACTTTTGACAGAAATACAGAAAAATAATTTGAGGATCTAAGTCTAAAGAGTTCTTAGACTTACTGCCAAAAATACAGTCAATAAATTTTTAATTTGAACCTGGATTACATTAAAATTGAAAACTTTGGCCCAGCAAAAGACCTTATTCAAGAAAATGAAATTATTTGCTGCAGCCTAGAATATATTTGCAAACTACACATCCAACAAAGGACTTATATGTAGAATATATAAAAATTTTTCAAAATTCAATTGTATAAGCACCCAAATAATTCAATTACAGTGAACAAAAGACATAAACAGATATTTTACCAAAAAAAAAAATACAGTAGAACAAGTAAGCACATGAAAAGATTTTTAAACCATTAGTTATTAAGAATGAAATTAAAACTATAGTGAGTTCTCATGACATGCTTATCAAAATAGCTACAGTAAGCAGCAATACCAAATGTTAGTAAGGATGTAAATGGGAATGAACAATGCTATAGACACTGTGAAAAAGAGTTTGACAATATCCTATAAAATTACCAATACAATCATCATACTATTCAACAATGGTATTATTCCATATTTTTCCCTGAGAAATAAACTTTAATAACTTTTATTCAGAAAAATACTGTAAATGAATGTGCACAGTAGCCCTCTACATAAAAGCTCCAAACTGAAAAAAAAACTTGACATCCTTCAGGAGGTAAACAGCTAAATAAACTCTAGTCTACCCATACCATAGAACATGGGTCTGCCGTAAAACAAACTTTTTTGATGCATGTGACAATGTGGATGGACCTGCAGGAATTACACTGAGTGGAAAAATTACCAAAAGCTTAAATTCTGTATGATTTCATTTGTATAATATTCTTGAAGTAATGAGTGTACAAAAATGAAGTTAGTGATCATCAGAGATTAAGAACAAGAGAGTTGCATAAGGCTATAAAAGGACAACAGGAGGAATCCTTTTGAGGATAGAAATAGTTCTGTGGCTTGGACACATAAAACCTTGGGAAACTGCTTCTTTAGGATTTTTCAGGTATCATGCAAGTGGTGGCCCCAGAGTGTTGACTCCAACTCTGAGCAGTTTTCTGTGCCTTGGGAGACTGGCTAGCAAGGAATCCCAGGTCTCTGTCATCCCTTGATGTTTACCAAAGATAATAAATCTGCTTCCTTTGCTTTGCTGCATATCAGTGTGTTACACAGTTTGGTAACCAGTGCATGGTGTCACTGCTTCATGCCATCTACAGATGATAAAATTACACAGAACTAAATACACAGTCAAAGGAGCACATATAAAACTGTAAACAAGAGGGTCGGGGAGTTAGCTCAGTGGTTCCGGCGCCTGTCTTGCAAGCGCAAGGACCCGGATTCGATTCCCCAGTAACCACATAACAATACTGGGTGTGGAGACTCAACCCAGCAGCAACCAGTACCACATACCACAGTGCCGGGCGTGGTGGCTCACGCCTGTAATCCCAGCACTCGGGAGGCAGAGGCAGGAGGATTGTGATGTGAGTTTGAGGCTGAGCTCGGGGCCAGCCTGAACCACAAAAAAGCAAGACCCTGT